>OY986435.1:95180282-95469526 GCA_963920525.1 Dichetophora obliterata | reverse complement strand
AAACATTCGTGAAATAGCAGTGGGATCTGAAGGGATATATGTATTATTATTTTTAGAGTACTTTTTTATTTTCTGCCGATGCAACCCTGGTGACAACATGTAGAATCATGTGAACCCCGCTATTTACGGCAAAAGGGTGTTCCGAAACAGAGATAAAGGCTGTTTTCTTTATTCATTCCAGACGTTCGGAATGACTGTTTTTGTATCTTTATTCAGTTTTGATTATCCGGAATATTCTTTTTGTATTTCTTTATTCTTACGGAATATTCCAAACGCGTTCTTTTTATACTATCAGCTAAGGTAGAATAAAAAGAATACTCCTTGTGTGTGAGGTTATATTCGATTGTTTGAAGTAAAATGTCGCTAAATGAAAATGGAAATTTTTTTTAGTTTAAATGTTTTAGATTGCTTTGTTGCATTTTTATTTTTTAAATTGTATCTGGTGTATTTGTTGTCTTTAATTAAATATGAAAAATATGTTTCTGGTTTTAACAAAAAAAAATGTTCTTTCTTTTCCAATACTGTTTCTTTATTCATTCTGTTCTCGATAAACAACAATCTATTCTATTCGTTCTCTTCTTTATCCGGAATGAATAAAGAAAAACACCCAAAGAGATAGGAAACTTAAATTTTGTGACGTCAAAACATATGTTCTTTCTATTTTTATGTACTTTGGTGAAACTCATTTATTGTGTACGTGAGTTCACCTCAGATCAGTGTTGCCGCGACGATTCTAAAAAAAGTATCCATGAAAAAGTCTCAAATGTATCCACTTCAGAAAAAAAAGTATCCACATATTAATGTACTGAAACCCAATTTTTTAAGCTTTAATAACAATTCCATTTATTTAATTTGAAGACTAACTAATAGCTTTGTTAAAATGTAATAGTAAGAAACAAAGCATGTACATATATAAAATAAGTAATAATAATAAGCCCTTTGCTTGAATATTTTAAATCTTTTTACGATTTATTTTTTAAAAGTTAATATAATGAACAATGATATTTAAACTTTAAATGTATATTGCAATAAAATTTTTTGATTATGACGCGCTTTTTAAATTTCCCAAAACAGGGTTTTTACTGGTTATTCAGTGTAAAATATACGATTTTTTGAAATTTTGATAGCGAAAGCCACTGATGAGAATAAAATATTAAAATTTCAGATGATTCGGCTGAATAGCTCTTGTTTTCGATACAACACATTGCCGAAAAAAGTAGTTTTGAGATAAATGAGTGTAAAGAGAGTGAGTATGTATATTTCTGCTGTGCCTGATACCTGCTAAAACGGCTGTAGAAGCGGAGATAACGTCAGTATCCTTACAAAAATTTAACAGTGAATTCTCAAAAACTATACTTTTGAAAGTTTAAGAAGAAAAAGAAGATACAAATTTTAGACAACCTGCTCCTGCCTTAAAAAGAAACTTATTTACATTTCAGTACTTCAGTCTGTTATATTTTGTGTTATTTTTTTGTGTAATGTTTGTGGAATGTATGGACGTGTTCCTGAACTTGTTTGTTCGCACCAAATTTCAATGTTAAGTATTGGAATGTGTATTTGTTCGAATTTGTAAGTATGTTTATTTAGTATCTCTTGTAGTTCTGAATCTGTATTCTGTTCTTTGTGTATAGTTCTGAGGTTGATCTCAGAGGTTGTGAAAGCCTCTATTTCAGCTCTTAAAAGTGCGTCCGCTACGGTGTTATCGGTACCTTTAATGTATCTGATGTCGTTGGAAATCTGTGCAATGAATTCTAGATGTCGTATGTGTATTGGGCTTCTCTCTGTTCTTGAATGTAACGCTGAAGTAAGTGGTTTGTGATCTGTGTATATAGTAAATGTTCGTCCCTCTAAATAGAGTCTAAAGTGTTTAATTGCAAGGTAAATTGCCAATAGCTCGCGATCGAATGTACTGTATTTTGTCTCTGATGGTGGTAATTTTTTAAAAAAGAAAGCTAGTGGTTTTGTTTCCTGATTGTGTTCTTGTTGCAAAACTGCACCGATAGGAGTGTTAGATGCATCCACAACGATAGAAAGTTTTGCTTTGCTATTAAAATGATTAAGTAGCACTTCCTTAGTAAAACTTTCTTTTGTCGTTGTGAATACTTCTGTTGTGTTTTCTGTCCATGTTAAGTGTTTGTCCTTTGTTTTTATTGCTGAAGTTATCATTTCATAAATGTGTGTGAGTGTATGTGCTAATTTTGGAATGCATCTGTGGCAGTAATTAATCATCCCGATGAATTTCTGCATTTGTTTAACTGTTTCTGGTTTTGGATAGTTAACAATGCATTGAATTCTATCGGGAGATGGTTGTATGCCTTTGTTTGAAATATCATAACTTAAAAAATTTATTCTGTCTTCTCCAAAAATACATTTGTTCGGTTTAATGTTTAGTCCGTAATTGTCTAGTCGTTCGAAAACTAAATTCAAATGTTTAAGGTGTTCTTCTTCTGTCTCGCTGGCCACCAGAATGTCGTCGAGGTATACGAATACGAAGTCTAGTTCTCGTAGTTCTTCATTGATAAATTGTTGGAATGTTTGAGCTGCATTTCTTAAACCGAATGGCATTCTCAGAAACTCAAACATTCCGAACAATGTAGCAATCGCAGTTTTATGTATGTCTTGAGTGGCCATAGGTTTTTGGTGGTATGCTCTAACTAGGTCTAATTTTGAAAATATGTGTTTGTTGTGTAAATCTATATTTAGGTCGCGTATGTGTGGTAGAGGGTAGCGGTCTGGAACTGTAATTGCGTTTAGTCTTCTATAGTCACCAGGGTCTCCAGTCGTTCACGTCTTTTTTTGGTACTAAATGTAGTGGAGACGCTGACATGGAGTCTGAAGGACGACAGATGCCTGCTTTGATTTAAAATTCAAATTCCTTTTTGGCAATTTTGTATTTGTTGGAGTCAAGGCGTCTTGGTCTTGAAAAAGGTAACTGTCCTTCTGTAGTTATATGGTGTACTGTTTTGTGTTTAACTGGTTTGTTGTAGTCAGGTTCTGCTGTTAGTGATGGATAATTTTTGAGTATATTTGTAATTTGTTGTTTAGAGTAATTAGTTTAGGTAGTGATGTTTCTGTAAATGCTGTGATTGCATTAACTGATAGTTGTGTAAGTGGATCAATGAGTTGCTTGTGTTTTAAGTCTATCAAGAGTTCATATTTCGTAAGGAAATCTGCTCCTATGATGGGTCTTGTAATGTCCGCTAGTATAAATGTAAAAGGGAAATCGCGTCTTAGTTTCAAATTTACGTTAAGTAATTTCTTGCCGAAAGTTGAGATTGTAATACCATTAGCTGCTGTTAATATTAAGTCTGAATTTTTCTTGTGGGCTTTAAATTTATTTACTGGAAGTACTGAAACTTCTGCTCCACTGTCTATTAAAAATTTATGTGATTGTCGTTATCGTAAATAAAAAGGCAGCGTGTTAGTATTGTTTGACTTCCATCATTAGCCGTCGCAATGATGGAGTCACTTAGTTTGTTGAGTTATGTTGTGTTGTGTTGTGTTGGGTGTCGGTTTGACCGAATGAGCATCGTTGTCGCTGCCCTACCAAATCTAAAATGGTATCTACATACCCAGTTGGAAGGTCGTTGTCGTGACATACTTCTTGACGGAGATCTTGACGCGCTGGACATTATTGCCAACTGAAGCGACTTCAGATTCTGACATAACTTCCCACAAATTGTTAGCTAGTTTCAATTGTTCCTCTAGTTCTCTATGACCAGATCCGGTCAAAGCAATATTAAGGCTTTTGGGGACTTTGCGAAGCCAAATTTTATAAACTAAGTCACTACCGACTGTAGTACCGGCTAACATTAGAAGTGACCTATAAAATTGAGATGACTTTTGGTCACCTATCTCAGTGCCACACAGAATTTTGTCGAACCTCTTGGCTTCACTTAAAGAGTGTCTGTCAATCAAGGTTATCTTTAAAACTTCATACAAATTTGAGGACGGAGGTTTTTGTATGAAGTCTAGCACTGTTATAAATACCTCTTGAGGTAGAGTGGTTACGATGTATTCATACTTAGTCTTGTCAGTTGTGATTCCTTTTGCTTTAAATTGTATTTCTGCATGGGCGAACCATGCGTCGGGACAAGTGGTCCAAAATTGTGGCAATTTTACTGACGTCGCTTGTATTTCTGAATGCATTGGTGCATCAAATGGATTGACTAGATCCATTTGTAATTGAATGAGAGGGCGATGGTCACCTTCGCCGAAATGAGAGAGATGTGAGAGATGGTTAGAAGTATGTAAGGGAGTGGTAGTCTGAGGTAGGGTGGTGGTGTGTGTGAAAGATTCATGACCTATTTTAAAAATGTGTACCTAAAAATATGTTTCCTAAAATGTGTTTCCCTAGTGCAGTGGAGTGCCTACGTGTGTAAGGCGATAAGTTTCTCACGACCCTTTCGTCTTACAAACGTTTTAAAGCTACGGTGTGTGCCTCGTGAAAAGTTCGAATGATAAGACAACCTGAAAAAAATTTGTATAATATGTGATAAACAAAATTTTACATAACTTGTAAAAAAAATTTTTTGTAACATATAATATATAAACTTTTATATAGAAAGAAAATTGTTGCTGCCAATGTTGTTGTTGTTGTTACAAATATTGTTATTTTTGCTGCTACAAATGTTGTTGTTGTTATTAATGTTTTTGTTGTTATTGTTATTGAAACGTTGCTGATTATTGTTGTTGTTGCTGTTGTTAATTCTGCTGCTGCTGTTATTGTTGTTGTTGTTATTGTTGTTGTTAATTCTGCTGCTGCTGTTGTTATTTAGTTCAAGTGCATTTTTGTTGTTGTTGATTATGTTCTTGTGTTATATTACAGCGCGGAATGCTATTGCTTCGAGTGGTTTAAGTAAGGATGCACACTTAAAGTTAGAGAGTAAGTTTTAGTGTGTGCTCAAATATGGTTTGTGTCTGCGAGCGACTAAATCATATGCGAAAGCATGCAACGACTAACATCTCGATTAGCGCGATGTAAATGTCCTTGAAAATGCGCTTGTTGTTGCATGTACCTGTGGTTGTGCAATGATGTTGTTGGCATTAATAATTGTGTTGTTGTTGCGGTTGATGATAACGTTAGTAGTGCGATTATTCTTGCTGCTACTGTCCGCAACTGTATCTGTATTTGTGGTTTTACTTAGAGATTTGTTGAAGTTAATGTTGGTGGTGCTGCTGCTGTTGCTGGTGGGTTGGGTTTGTTATTGCTTCTGGTTAAATTGTGAAAAGTAGCGTGTTGTTGTTAAGCAGTGACCGTGACTGCTGCTGATATGCTGCCTGTGTGTTCGCTGCTTAGCTCTAGATGATGATGTTGGATATTGAGCGCACCAAGTTTTAATTTACAATTTTTTGATTAATAATTAATGACAATTTTTGAAATCTTATATAATAATTTTTTAGATAAAATGTGTAAGTGAATATTTTGTAAAGTGTGTGTTTTGTATGTTGTGATGTTGGTGTTTATGTGTGGTGGTATTGAGTCACCATATATATAATGGTTGGCTTATAAAAGAAGAAATTTTTTAATATTTATATTTTCTAATTTAGAACGAACTTCATATGATTAAAAATTATGACAAAACCTCTTTATTAAAAAATTGGGTTGCAGAGAACATACAAAATTTCGTTCTTCTGCATCCATTTTGTCACAAACCATCTTACCGGCGTATAGGCTGGGATAGCAAAGCGGCTGTTCGGGTTAGTCACAAAATTTATAATTTTTATCATTTGTCGACACTAAATCAGATGCTTTTATTTTCAAATTTTATCTTTGTTTTAATATGATTATACAATTTTCTTATATTTAACAATATTTATTCTCAATTTGGCTAATTTAAATAATTTAATTTAAATATAAATTTAAGTCAAATTTAAAATTCTCTGCTTTATATTCGCAGCCCAAATCTATCACCAATAGTTAACAAGCTGCTTACAGTATGACATCAGATCTTTGCCAGCGCGAGCGCAAACGAGAGTGCTATGTGCACCGGGCCATGATCAGCGGTCACCATTCTCGAATAATTTGCAAACAAGCGGTGGTAAACAGCGTTGGAATCACAACAGTGAAATAACGCCACCAATACCCACATCCTTGTTGAACACCTCGCTGATTTGCATGCCGGCATATAGCAGCTCCTGACCACGTTCATCACAAATCGAAGTCATAAAAGAGGCTCGTTTTCGAATATCGTTAGTTAGCGAAAACTGTAATTTTCTCTGAACGTGGCACCCACAATGACCGATAACGAAACGATTATTATCGATAAATTTTTGGAAATTCCACTCACGTGCCCAGTTCACGTGCCCACGAATAAATAATATTAATAAAACTATTACTTATCCACTTCAGCAGCATCCTAGATGTAAAATTTTCTGCATGCCAAGATATATGGCAAAAAAACTATCTTTTAAAAAAACTTTATTTTCTGTTGCATATAAATGTAAAATATTATTGTAATAGATTTATCTGTTTTTAGACACGAACCATGCTTAGTTCCACAATGAACAGGAATTGCTTATGAATACCAATTTAATAACATATTCAAACCGACTTCAATTAACATGTTAAACAAAGAAGAGCTTTTTTTAACGAAATCATTCACATCGCCTGAACTAGTTTAAATTTGACAGCTTGTTTGCTTTCATTTTAAAATAAATAGAAAACATTATTTAAGCCAAATATAAAGCATCAAAATGGATATTTTTAATGATTTAAGTTGTTTTTGTGGTTACTAATAAATTTGCAAGGCAGTTTTGTAAAAATAAAGCAATTATATTCCCATCAAATAAAAATAAGACGTATAAAACGAGAAATGCATTTGAAAAGACTTCAAAATGCAAGAAAAAGGCAAATGCTCCTTTTAGCCAGCTGCCAGCAGAATTTGGAAAGTGGTAAGTATAGAAAAGATTTTATCATATATTTTACTCTACATATGATATAAAATTATTTCATTATCATTCAGGAGAGAACTCCATGTTTTTGGGAAGTTGATTGTCAGGTCAAAGGCCATAAATTTTTCAAGGAAAACTTCCGCATAACAAAAAACAACTTTGGGCTATTATGCAGCCAACTAAAATGTTTGGAAAAGCAGGCAACCAATTATAGAAATCCAATACCTATTGAGAAGAGAGTAGCTATCGCGTTATATGCTCTTGGATCATCAGCTGAGTATAGATCAATAGCTAATCTATTTTCAATCGGAAAATCGTCTGTGAGCCAAATATTAATTGAGTTCTGCCATGCTGGGACAAGTTAGCACCGGAGTTCTTGAATAGTTTTCCCTTGACCCGAGAAAAATTAGTGGAACTAGTAGCCGGGTTTGAAATGCATGGGTTCCCTCAGTGCTTGGGTGCAGTTGGTAAATTTAAAAATCTTTAATATATTCTTTAAGCACAAAAATGTTTTTTTTTGTTGAGATGGTTGCCATATTGAAGTGCACCCATCTTCGGCAGATGCAACAGACTACTACAACTACAAGGGTTGGTACTCGACAATCTTACTCGCTCTGGTTGATTACAGGTACCTATACAACTTTTAAGTCAAAATTTTTCACATAATGCACCAGTATTAAAGCCTACTTAATAGCTATTATAATTAAGTCAAGACTTTTTTTTTGACATTATTCAAAATAATGTAGATACAGATTCCTGTATATCAATATTGGTTGTCCCGGGCGATGCAACGACTCATATTTGTTTGAAAAGTCACATCTGAAGAGCTACCTAAACAACTGCAGTCTACTGGATGAAATGTCAAAATCATTGAGAGGAGCACAGGTGCCAGTTTGCATCATTGGAGACTCGGCGTTTCGGTTATCGAAAAGGTGAAACCAGTTATTAATAGTATTTTAATTTTTTTTAATATCATTGTTAATACCACTAGTCCATATTGTTTTTATTTAGACTCATGAAACCTTACGCATTTTCTCTTACAAATGATGACGGGAGAAATAAATTTAATTACTGCTTATCTAAAAGTCGAAGAGTTGTTGAAAACGCTTTTGGCCATTTAAAGGCACGATTTCGTCGCATTGGTAAAGGACTCGACAATCAAATAAAAAATGCTAACGTTGTGATCAAGGCGGGTTGCGTCCTGCATAATTTTCTAAATGAAAATAACGATAGCATTTCTAGAAGTGGCTTAGAGCACAGCAAAGAATAGATGATATGAGGGGAAATGCCTTCCAATGAATGCTTCTTAAGTAGTGAAGACTCATGTGGAGACACGATCAGAAGCGTTATTTCTTCATTTTTATGTGAGTAATTGATGCGTTGATGAAGTCGACATAAGCGTTAAGAACTAAAATTCAGCCAGATAAAGAAGCATTTTTAACAATTTATTTCTAAACCAATGTTTTATACATCAAAGTCAGGTTTCTGATAACACTACTAGTATTAACGGACAGGCGAACTTACTAATATGACCTAAATTTACAAATTGTAAGTCTAATACAACCAAAACCGTCGGAAATGTAGAATCTTTATTGATTTGATTTAATTGATTGTGAAAAAATATTTTCCGACACCATATCGTACCTGAAACATCGATTGCCAAAATTTTTGCTCAATCGGTTAAGCAGTTTTAGAGTCTATAGTCATCACACAGACCGACAAACAGTGTTTTGCTTTTCATATATATAGATTATATATATAATAAGTTGGGGATTTGCCGAAGCAGACCACAGTGGGTCCCTTTTCGTCCCCCATTGGACAAAGGGAACTACTGCTCGGAGTACTCGTACGTGAGCATGCTCCTCGTGTAAGCATCCTTTGTCACCTCAAGCATATCCTTATAGGTTAGTTGACCAATCTCGGCTTCGCCAATAAATGGGCGTCCCAGAGTGGTCAATCTTATGCTTGCCAGCGCCGGACACTGGCACAGAATGTGTGCTGCTGTTTCCGGCTCCTCTAGGCATAACCTACACGCATCGTCCTCGGTCAGAGTCAACTTCCCGAGATGGTACATGAAGGGACCGTGTCCTGTGACCAGTGCAGTAAGCCAGCTTAAAGTCCTTCGATTGTATCGGATAACTTTTGCTGCCTCACTACGAGACCACTTCACGGCCGCCTTTGATTGCCTGCAGTTAACAGCTTCTTCCCACCTTTTACTGTGTTCCGAGTCCGTCCATTGTTTAATAAGGCCTGCCACCATATTGTCGCCTATGGCGATACGTGGTTCTGGTCCACAGAATTCTTCTGCTGATCCTGCTCTTGCTAAAGAATCAGCTTCTTCATTCTGTTCTATGCCAGACTGTCCTCTCACCCACATAAGTGTGAGCTCATTCGTCTGGGCGCACCTATTGAGTTTTGTAAGACATTCTATGGCCAACCTGGAAGTGATGTCTGTCCGTTGCATACACCTAATCACAGACTGATTGTCGAGAGCGATGACAATTTTCTTGCCACTGATCCGGCCATCTATCAGGTGGTCCAGCGCATGCACTACGCCAAGCATTTCTGTCTGGTATACAGACACAAACCTCCCCAACCTCAGTACACAGGATAGGCTTAACTCTTTTGAGTACACGCCTGCCCCGGCCCGGCCATTCATCAGAGAGCCGTCTGTGAATATACTGATATCGCTACCAGCGATTTCTTCACAAACGGCTCCATCCGTTATAAGAGTTTTATAACATTTTTCTGTTATTTTTACTCTCTGCCTTCCATCCATAGGCATATACGCCTTCCTGACATCTCTCTGTACAATATCAAGAATGCGAATATGACCATGCAGGGCCGTTGCCCCATGCCACGTAGCATTTCGCAACATCCTGAGGGCTGACAGCGCCGCTGTTTTCCTTATTTCTAAATCCAACGGCAGCATACCTAACAGAACCTCCATTGCGCTTGTTGGAGTGGTGCGTATTGCACCTGTTATTCCAACACACGCCAGCCGTTGGACTCTGTCCAGTCTCTTCTTAATGGTTTTCTGGCTGACTTTTGTCCACCAAATCACCGAAGAGTACGTGATGACAGGTCTAACCATCATAGTGTAAACCCATTTCATAGCCTCTGGGTTTAGCCCCCATTTGAGACCACAAACGCGTCTGCACTGGAACAGAACCCTCTTGGCTCTTTGAATCCTATCTTCTACATGCTCGTTCCAGTTCAGTTTGCTATCAAGGGTTACCCCTAGATATTTAACTTTCGTGGACATGTTGATTTCAGCTCCAAAAAGTCTGAGTGGTTCTTCACTCAGGCCTACCCTCTTTCTAGTAAAGAGAATATTGTCTGACTTGCCTGCGTTTACGGTAAGGCCTTGTTCTCGACACCACTCCTCCACCATTCGGAGTGCTCCCTTCATGATGTCAGAGATGGTGTCAATGAACTTGCCGCGGACCACCAACGCAATGTCATCTGCATACCCTATCGTGTGTATGCCCGATTCATCCAGTCTAACCAGTAGTGAGTCCACAGTTATGTTCCACAGGGTTGGCGATAACACCCCGCCCTGGGGACATCCTCTACTTACTCTACCTCTAGTCTTTACTCTACCATTTTGCATGTTGACAGCCCTGTGTTTGAGCATATTGTCCACCCAATTTGCTATCATTGGGCTTACATTGCGTTCTGTCAGGGCTTGCCGCAGCCTTCCAAAGCATATTTTGTCGAAAGCACCTTCGATGTCCATAAATGTGGCCATCGCAATGCCTCCTGAAAATACCTCCTTTTCAGTCACTCTTACCATTTCGTGAAGAGCACTCTCCGTCGACCTACCTGCTCTATATGCATGTTGGCATCTACTCAGAGGATTTTGCATCAGCGAGGTGCTCTCAAGACAGTCAACCATCACTCTTTCCATCGTTTTCAAGAGAAAAGATGTTAGGCTGATCGGTCTGAACGACTTCGCCTCCGCATAATCTTTTTTTCCGGGCTTCGGAAGAAAGACAACTTTCGCCTCTCTCCAGACTCTCGGAACATACCCAGTCGCTAGGCCAGTAACGAATATACCCCACAGCCTAGGTGCAATGAGATCTTCCCCCCATTGCATCATAGCAGGGAATATACCGTCCATCCCTGATGTTTTGTACGGAACAAATGAGCGTATAGCACTCCTCACCCCGTCCATAGTGATCATCCTTTCGGCTTCCAGCCTGTCAACCCTGTGCATTCCTTTCTTCAAGGGTATCCACGGGTCATCAGACTTAAAACTTCCAGGAAAGTGCACCTCCATCAGAACTTCCATGGACTCCTCTAGGTTCTCTGCCATGGTTCCATCCTTCTTTCGGATCAGTCCCACTTTGGAGAATGGGTCTTTTGAAACCATTTTCTGAAGCCTACATGCTTCTGATATAGTTTCCATCCCAGAACAGAAGTCTCTGCCTTTTCCGTTGTCGTATGAGGTACTTCAGTTCCCTTTTCCGTGCCTTGTAATTTGCCCATGTTTCTGGGGTTCCCCCTCTCATGTGCAGGTTGAAGGCCTTCCTAACCTTCTTCTTCAGAGATTCGATTTCCGTGCACCACCATGGCGTTGGATCACCATCGTCTACTGAAAGTATTGGGCATGCCACCTCGTAGGCTTCGACCATGGCCGAGCTAAGGTGTTTGACATGACTTTCTACTTCCACCGTATTCCCTGGTACTTTTATCGCTTTTTGGGTCAGTGTTTCCCTCAACTTCGCCTTATATTTCACAGGATCTGTATTCTTGGGAATCCTGACCTTCCTGCTATTCCGCTGGCGTCGGATTCCGTACTTGAATTCAAACTGTATGGATCTGTGGTTCGACATGGTTAGCCTATCCACGACCCTCCAATTTTTTATTCTGTTCAGAATCTTCCTGCAGATGAGAGTTACATCAATCACTTCCGCTCGCCTCGCATCAACGAAAGTTGGTTGTGCTCCTCTATTTGCTACCAACAGATTGTACCTCTCCACAAACTCAAGCAATTGCTCTCCTCTGTCGTTGTTGTTGGTGCTACCCCACGCAGTATTGTGCGCGTTAGCATCACATCCTATCATCACTCCAATGTTCCTTTCCTCACAGTACTTTACCAGATTCTCCACCTCTTTTGAAGGTGGTTGGTCTGGAGAGTCGTAGGGAAGATACGCTGAAGCTACCATACAAGCACCTGTACCATCCCCAATTCTCACAACGGTGAGATCCGGGGAACATAGGTGTGGCATATGTACTGGTAGTATACCATGTCTCACCAAGATACAAGTCCGTCGTCTGCCATTTGTTACTGGTTGGTACAGCGTGGCCTTTCGCTCTGAGAGACCTTTAATTCTATTGTGAAGAATCCAAGGTTCCTGAAGCATTGCTATGTCAATTCCATCCTCCTCCATGCAACGCATCATCATTGCTGATGCAGCCCTACTATGGTGTAGATTGAGTTGACATACAATGAGGTTTTCCTGGTACGGTCCCACCACAAGCCCTGGTGGTTCTTCCCTTGCAGGATTCCCCACCAGCCCCGTACCAGGGGTTCCATCGCACTCACCTTGCATCCTTTTCGAATTTGATGAGAGCTTGATCAAGGCCGCAGTTGAGTTTCCCTTCTGCCAACCTGATCGCCTCCACCTCATCCTTCCGGCACCACACGGTGAGCTTGACGCCTCCTTTCTTTGCATCTCCGAACTTCGTTACGTTACTAACTCTCCATTTAGAAGTGTCTGCAACGCACCGGTTCTGGGTCTGCAACCTCCTAAGGATGACCTCCTTGCCTTCAGAAGTTCCGTAGACAAAGATGAACATCCTTCTAACGTCCTTCAATGCGTACAGTCGGCCGATCCGCAACTCAGCCCCTTCCCATAAGTTCTTGAGCTTTGTCACGTTTCGGCACAGCCATACCTTGGATGATGGGTTCTTGCACTTAAGTACAATTATTCCATCCTCCAAGTTTGCATTGCCCACAAAACCTACATCGCCATCACTCTCATCGATGGTGTCGAGAGACACCAAGAGAGCGGATTTAAAGACCGCTAACTGAAACTCTCCCAACTGACTATCGATGGAGCAATCTACGATGCCCATTAAGAGGTCTTTTTCTGCTACCATAGCATAGGATGTCTGGCAGCTTCCAATAACCCCTACCTGGTTTGATTTTCCTCCAGCTAAAGCCTTCGACTTCGCGTCCGCAACCCTTTGTTTTGGCAAAGTTTTACTACCGCTCGGTTTCTGGCTATCAGCCCTCCACGATTTGCCCTGGCTATCGACTTTTGAGGGTCGTCCACCAGCTCCAAACGTCCTTCCTTTATGTGGAAGGCTATCAACCTTTACAGGATGTCCACCTTCCCCATCCCCATCCTTAGCCGAAGAGCTAACAGCCGTAAGCTGTCCACCTTCCGACTCACCGGTTCGAGTCGTCCCTGTGTTGTATCCCACAACATTCGCCTGTACACTTTGTACACCCCGACCTCACACGATGTTCCTAAAAACAATTAACCAAAAAACCAATAAAGAACATAATACTTTTTAGAATGCGGTACAAAATCTGTTTAATCTATACGCCACCGTATAGCAGATTTCTTAGTACAAGCGCATAAATAATAAACAACCTTTTGTTTGTTATTATGAACGAACGACCGAGACCCAATTTGAGTACGGTGACTCAAATTGCCGGCGTTCATGAAAATAAAAAGACTGACCTAATTTAAGCGCACACGCTTAAATTACCAAATAAACAAAACCAATGCTTTGCTTTTAGTTGTCAAGTGTTTCCGGCTACAACGTCGGCGGCAACAAAACCAAGACATTGCACTGTTGGGTGCATCGGCATCAGCTTGCACGGTCAGCATAAAGCCGTTCATTTACCTACCCTAGCATGCAAAGTGTGCGTGATCGCGTACCGCTAAGGGGAAAGTAAAATGACAATATGTAAATTTACTTTTACATATTGAGTAGGCACTTTTTTTTATTATGTATTGGTAAATAATTTCCACTTATTGGAAATTATAGGAATATCGGGAAATTAGGAACATCATTGGAAAGTAAAAACTTTCTTTATAAACCCCTGCGTCGACCAGAAACTGGCAGAGCTAATTTGAACGAGTTTTACAAAGGTCGCAGCCTCGCCTAGACAGCGGGCCTTTTTGAAACACTAAAATAAAGAAAACTAGCTTAAACGCTAGCAAATAAACAAATAACTTAATTGTTTTAATTGCTCGCGTCTTCGGTCTCTCTTCTCCTTGCGGAAAGCACGGAGACCTCGGACGTTAAATACAACACCTGTAACGACTTCGCCGAAAGGTCCAGGCTGCTCCCTGAATCTTTTCCGCTCGTTCGTCTCCGGGGTGGACTCATCGCATGACATGCTTTGGAATTGGTCCGCCATTTTACTGACGGGGGACTCCAAAGCATTCTCCCCAGCGGTTGTGCCCAACTATAATATATATAGATTAGTTATTTGGCTATAAAAACTATAAAAAAGTACTTGTGGTAAAATTTCTATAAAATTACCAAAAAAATTCCCAAAAATCCAAAATTAACAAAAACTACATGACGAGTGGCTATGGTCTTAACTATTTTTTAGCACAAACTTAGAAAATCCAAAATTCGGGTAAAAAAAATTAGCTGTTGAAATTTTTCTTTTTTCAAAAATTATCAAAGTGCCTGTTTCTGGCATCAATTAAAATCAATTAAAATGACTTGAATGATAAAAAAAATTATTTTATTAAGAACAATTTTATTGAGAGCATATAAAAAAATTAAAGAAAATTATAAAAATTAAATAAAATTATATAATCTTAATTTCTGCTTAAAAAATTCACTAGAGCATTTTTAAGATCTTTAAACTCCTTCGAATATTCCTTAAAGAATTCAGATTTTTCCTTCTCTAATTTAAGTAGCTCGGCATCGGTTTTTATAAGTGCTTCACTTTGTTTTTTTGTTTCTTCTTCCATTTCATTAAACTTTTCTAGCACAAGTTTCTGAAAAGATTTCTTTCTTGCAGCTGACGACGATGTCATGGGCAATTCGGTGTCCTCCGTTGACATTTCCAGTAGTGTCGCCCGCGCACCTGAATCTGAAGGGCCTGAAGTTGGCGGTTCTGAAACTGGCGGTCCTGAAGCTGGAGGACTTGAAAGTGATGATGCTGAAGCTGCCGGAGCTAGTGCTGCAATTGAGTATTGAGTTGGTAAACATTGTCCATTAAACATTGTCCATTGACAGAGGAGAGCATTATGCAACTCTATGTTGTGAATTTTTTGTTGTCCTTAGTATTTCGTGGACCTTTTCATAGAGCACCCAATCGGATGGAGTGCCTCCGGTTGTCCCAATTTTGTCCTTTTCTTTCCTGTAATAAGGTTGATGTTATAAACACACATTAATTGAAATAATTTAAAGTGCTTACTTGTATTTTGGTGTGAGATTGTGTAATTTATTTTTTAGCTCAGTTGGAGACATCTCGCAACCGTAGCTCTGCAACTGCTGTGCCATTTGCTTGTAAACGTGACCATTTCTTTTTTGGCCACGAATATTATTAATAAATTCGCCCCAAACTTCCACAATTGCGTGCTCATATGGACGAGTCCACTTAATATTTTTGCTTTCCATTGGTAATCTAATTATTATGTTTGCAATTTGTAAATATGCCAAACAGTTAGAGGGCAATTTTTTAAATTGAAAACGTATAAATTTTAAAGCTCCTGTCAGGTTTGGCAGTTTTCGCTAAGAAAAATAAAAGCTTTTCGGGATTTTTTTGACGTTAGCAAATACACAAACCAATTGGTAAACGTGTTTAACTTGTGTTTATTTTATAACAAGTTTATTTTCACAACAATTGCACGCAGTTAACATCATCAGAAATTCATTTGAGAACTTGTTTTTCAAGTTAACATAATTAAGTGCTCGGTTTGAACATGGTATTAGCAACAGTTTGTAACTAAATAAGCGATATACAAGTGCTTAAAGAAATCTATTGAATAGCACTGTATATGTACCAATTCTTGTTTTTTTGCGATAATTTTGTGGGGAAATATACCAGATTTCCCATTTCGGTTAAATGGGAGGTGGGTACTTCATTAATCCTATTTCAACGAAATTTTGTATGAATAATTATATTATCATTGAACTTGTTTTCACGAAATTTCATGATCCTGCGGTAGCTCCTTCCAGTTTTGTCCGCAGCCTATATGGAGCCGCGACATTGTGCGGCGCAACGGCTAGCTGAAAACTGCTACACTGCCTTCTTCATCTCGCTTGCTGCACCTGAGTGAGAGTTTAACGAGCCGCTATAGGGCTTGCATCATGCTTATATATATTAAGTTTATAGTTTATAAGCAATTTTTATTATATGTATAGTATACATTGTATACTAATAAATAGCTTTTGTAATAAACTAACAAAAATCTTTTATTTTTCTAAAAAAGATTTATTCAATTCAATATCAATTGCGCATGATCCATGAACACTTTAGTAACACGTTTTATGCTAGTTGCTCATACAATATGAACACATATAATAATTTTCTCTAGCTCCGCATTTATGAGCACAAATGCTTTATTAATAATCAGTTGCTCATAGTCGATAAATGTGCGCAACTAGCGTACAAGCTATGAGCATAGGGAATAATATCTGCACCGAATTCTCTGCGTGTTCTCCCTGCCAAAACAAAATTTTTCTGCATCCTTAGTTTTTCTGCGACATAACTTTTGACTTTGCTTCAGGGTTTTCGTATTTCGTTGCCATATTTTTTTTTACAGAAATTTTTTTCAATCTGGAATCGAAAAGCTTGCGTCCAATGTCATAATTAAAAACCTGTCATGAGTTCCCTATAATACCATACACGCGTTAGAAGATATTTGGGTTGAAATTTCGCCGAAATTGATAATTTTAAAATATTTCAGCTCCTCTTTGTCGGACATAAAATCTGTTTACAGCAAAATTATAGACCAGATAATTACCTTCAAAAAGGAGGAAGAGTGCTGGGTGCCATTGATACACAGAGGGTGAACGGGGCATTAGTCTACACCTTCTTCCAGGTCCTGGAGGAGAACCCTGGTCCCTCTTGCTGCCATGATGTTGGGTGGCACAACTCCGGCCATGTCGAATTCATTGCTTGCTACGACGGCAGGTCTGCTTTGCTTTACAAAGCTGCCATTAGCAAAGTTTTCGGAGTTTGGCGTGGGGAAATTGAGGCAAGGTAAGGCAATTGAAAAGCGACGAGATACCGGCTCGTCCCAGAGCAAGAGTGTGGATACCAGTCACGAGCTCAAAGCTAGAAGAAATTCTGGCGATCGGCAAGATTGAGGAGCCTGTTGGTCCCTCAAGGCAGGTCATCCTGCTGATGAATTCGAAATCGTTAAAGTTGCTAGAAGAAAGAAAGGAAGTCTTCTGGTACTCCTTCTATAAGGTTTTTCTAAAGGTGTACAGCAAGGACAAGTAGTCCAGGGGCCCTTAAACAGAAGCTCAGTCAAGACAAGCTGTACCAGAAGTCGCTAGCCCATAATTTTATCTGCTAGTGCGGGTCACTGTGGTAGATCTACTACCACTGTCTGCAATATCCCTTGCCCCATCGCTGGGAACCTCCCAGTCCGCAAGCTATCCAACATTTTCTTCAGCAGATTACCTCCGCCTAGCTCGCGCATCTCATATAAGACCTGTGACGAGCGCAAATCGCCGAGCTCCTTCTCAGATAGCAGCTGACGCAGTTTCTCTTACTCTGTTGTACTTAATAACTCCGGTAGATTGTTGTTTAGAACCATATACCGCTCAGACGACGGAAACTTTCGCACGATGTCACTGACTTATCTCAGTACCATGTGTAGAAGCGAGTATGGTCGCTAGTTATCTTTATTTTGGCGAACTTTGCCTCCAATTGCAGGAACCACAAGTCTGGTGAATCGTGCCAAATATGAGGTGTTTTTACTGCCGCTACGCCGCTTAACTTTGCACTTACTTCGCTCGGTGCGTCTTTTTGCATTTTCGCTACCCTCTACGGTTTCCTCGTCGGAAATCATATGACCGTGAACTTCCTCTTGCTTTCCCGGCTTACTCACTTTTCGAAAGTTTCAACACGAGTGATTTTTATAAAAAACAATTTTATAATGCCACATTCACAGACGAATTATGCTTTTTTCGTTGTTTTTTAACTGACAAGATCTGTTTTTTCTGTTTATTATTTTTTAAAACCCGTATCGCGACGTCGGTCACCAATTGTGGATTTGGTAAATAAAAAATTTATCAGGTCTGCTCAAGCTTCGTTTTTATTTAAACCAACTATTAACACAAATTATAATTAAACTTAACAGTAACCGGATTCTCAATAAAGTATTAACGGCGCGGAAAACACGACTATTCGCTGTGGGCTTACATAAACTAATCATATTTATGGTAAAGCGTTGAAAATATATTACAGTGCGCAATACACTGTAGCTGCAGTGCACCTAGCTAACAACACATCGTAGTTGTTGATTTCCATTGCGCTACTTTTTTTAAAACATCGTGGCGATCGTTATTTTATTGGCTCGTCTTATTGTCAGCACTAACAACAGGACGAGCGCGCAACGTCGCTTATTTCAGTC
Organism: Dichetophora obliterata; assembly: GCA_963920525.1. NCBI lineage: Eukaryota > Metazoa > Arthropoda > Insecta > Diptera > Sciomyzidae > Dichetophora > Dichetophora obliterata. Next base: position 95,451,059 of record OY986435.1, on the reverse strand, counting down.
ATCGTACTGGCCGCGTATTGGCCTGCAACACGCAGGCACAACGCAATTATTTAGCGCTGATACACGAGCGTCGTTGTATCATAATAAGTATACAGTGACACACAAAGCCACTTTCACCAATCACGCTGCTGCTAATGATCATTAGCTGCATTCAAGGCACACTGATGAGATCATCACGCCTGGCATATCATCAGCTAGACAAAGCGACATTTTACTTAGGCGTCTATGCCTTTGAGTCACACATTGACCGAGTGTGCTTTGTTTATAGTATTGGCTCAAATAACCGCTGTGGCTATAACGGCAGCAACAATGTACAAAGTTTACATTGGGATAAATATTGTAAGCTGCGGTGCCAACAGCGGCAACAAAGTTTCGAGTGGCTAGGAATTTGCTTGGGCCATCACTTGAGTGACGAACAAAGCTGAGCTAACGCAACTACTTTATCAGAAATGGTGCCGAATTACGACAAATGTTATTTAAAAACTAGCGGAGCCGAAACACAATTGCCAGGAATTTAAGATTTAGTGTGAGCCCGCGTAAGCAAGGGTTGCCGGTACAGAGAGCACCGCCACATTATCTTGAAGCTTTTTATGAATATTGCAATTTCTGACGTAAACAAATTTGCAACCGTGTAATGTTTTAGGAATATATTAGGGGTATTCACGATTCAGTACACTTGCCTGTGCAGTTGAGGACTTGTGCACTTTACAAAAAAAAATTGTACGTACGTCAAAAATCTGCACAAGTGCTTTTCTACTATTACCTTCAACTTGAGGACTTGAGCAGTTGTGTACTTGTGTGCATTGAAAAATGTTGACAGCTTTGAAATGGTGATGGTGGTGTGTTCACGAAAACTTAAATGCACAAGTCCTCAACTGCACAGGCAAGTGCACTGAATCGTGAATATCCCTATTGTCGAAATTTCGTGTTGTGATGTGAAATATGTGAATTTTTGTCCTCAATAACTTTTTTCTTTTTGGAAGCATATCTGAAGGATTAAAAGTTTTATTTTTGTGTATTACTAATTGTTTCGGTAATCTGAGCGGTTGACTAAAACCATCTTGGCTGAAATTGTACCTTTGGCTGTTCAGTATATATTGTAATTCTGTGTCAGTAGTTTGTTCTTTGTATAGTGTCCTGAGATTGATGCCTGTAGAAGTGAAACCGTCTATTTCGGCTCGTGAAAGTCCGTCTACTACAACAGTTTATGTACCTTTAATATGTCTAATGTCATTTGAAAACTGTAAAATATACTTTAAAGGCCTTATTTTGTAAAACCAACGCAGTCACATGCGTTAGATTTTTCATCTGGCAATATATTTTAAAGGAAAATTTCAAAGAGAGAGAGGTTTTGTTCTAATTCATATGGAAATGGATTTGCCAGACAAAAAACCCCAAGTGAGGTGAGGTAATTAGTGTCTAGTTTGTCTGGGACTACATTCTGTTTTTAATGAAGTGTATTGGTCAAAAGTTTATGATCCGTAAATATTGTCAAATTGTTAGCCTCAACATACTGTGTGAAGTGTTAAATAGTCAGATTTGAAGATGTATATGGCAAGTAATTCGCTATAATTCGAATGTGCTATATTTGGTTTCTGTTTGTGAAATTTTTTTTGAAAAGAACGCTTAAGGTTCAAGTACTTTGTTGCTTTGTAATTGTAACACGCCACCTATTGCGGTGTTCGATGCATCAACAGCAATTGGTTATTTTGAATTACTGTTAATATGATTAAGTAGTGTTTGCTTTGCAAAACTATCTTTAATTGTTGTAAAGTCATGTAGTGTAGTATCAGCCCAGAGTAACTTTTTATGTTTTGTTTTTTAAGCATGCGTGCAAGTTTTGGAATACATCTATGATAGTAGTTAGTCATACCTAGAAATTTTTCCATTTTTTTACAGTAATTGGCTGTGGATGTACTCTGTTCGTTCTTATGCAGGTCGGATACCTTGTCTAGAAATGTAATAGCTTAAAAAATGTATGTTAGTCGCTCCGAAAATACATTTATTAGGTTTAATGTTTAAACCGTAGCTATTAAGTCTTTGAAAAACTTATGTTTAATTATCAATGTGGTCTGTCTCTTTCTCACTAGCCACTAAGATATTGTCCAAATAAACAACAATTAAGTCTAGTCCATGTAACACTTCGCGTATGAATCTTTGGAATGTTTATGCTGAGTGTCTCATGTAGTGTGTATACGTGAGCTAAGATACATATTGTTTACTACTTTTTGGTAAACTAATAATAACTTTCCATTCCCACACTTTGTTGCAATGTTTATGCAATAATAATTTGATATCGCACTCAGCGACCACCAAGTTTAATTCTTAGCCATCCGCTACTGTAAAATGCTTACCAAGCAATCTCACGAATACACACAAACCACCACGCCAATAGCATATAAGCATTATGTAGACTAATAACATATATAATACATAGTATATACAGCCAGCTACTGAGCTGCACTAAGAGTTTAAGTTTAAGTTTAGATTCATTCAATAAAGTGTTCCTAAACAGTAATGACGTGGTATTTTAATTAAGATATATAAATGTATCTACACACAAACCAAAAAGCATTCAGAGTAACTCAAACTTTCCGGAAAGTATCGTTATGGATGTCTTGTGTGCGTCTTCAGAAACAATCTGAAGTAAGTAAATGTTCGTGTTGAGTAAATGTTCGTGTTGTGTAAGTTAATGGAAAAGGCGTGTATATGTGGCAAAGGATAACGATCGGGTACTGCCCAAGTAGAATTTTGCGATCACAGGTTACTTAAGACACATTTTTTTACACGACGACGTTGCAGCGATACTGATTTGGAAAATATTTTGTAGGAAAATTTTGTCAAAATTCCTAGGATACTACTGTACCACTAAGTCACAAAATGTTGTAACGATTTATCAAGTGTTACCTTTAAAAAATGCATCACTCATCATTCAGCAAGATGTACATTTTGTAACAATTAGCTAATTGCGACCCAAGCGTAGGCTCTTTCTATTTAAAATGGTGGAAGCAAATTATTATTATATTTAAACATTTTTTATTAATGTATGAAATTGTTGCAATATTTCCTGAATTTAGCTTGCGCTTAAATTCTTAAGAAGTTTTGGCTGTTATTTTACCGAAAATCTTCTTTCCCATCTACATTTAGCTCCAAATAATATCAAAAAGCACTTAAGATTATGTTGTACTCCTATATATTATATAAATTTTAATTATAAAATAATTATATTTATGGCTGCAATATGTAAACAAAACATGTAAACAAAATTAATTTTTTGCAATTGGCAACTCTGTAATGCATTTATATATACATGTGTATACTAAAATGTGATAAGTCACTTCAAAGTAATTTTCACTAACAGAATGTCGGCATTGTGTTGCACCACTTTCGAATCATAGTGGTCTCTGTAACGTAACCAATACGTAACATCATGTCAATTTTGACACAAAAATAAACGCTACGACGTCGCTGCAACCCAAATGTGGACCATCAGTTCTAGTTGAGTGTAATAGCGTTCAGCCGTCTGTAATCACCGCAGTCTCCAGTAATTTGGTTCACGTTTGCAAGGTGTAGTAGAGAGGAAGTTTTTGAATTGGACGGTCTGCAAATTCCGGATTAAATTAAGTAGTCGAATTCTTGTTTCAGCGGCACCAATAAAACACAATTGCTTTTTGTCGTTAACTTTTAAATAATGAGGCTATTCACAGTTTGAATACCCTGGTCTGTTATTTGTACGATTTGTTATTTGTACACCAATTTACGAAAGCGTATTTTGCATTGTTGTTGTTTTGCATGCAAACGCAAATACGAGAACACGCGTAAATACAAGTAGTTCTTGGACGTGTTTTTTTGTACCTCGTATTTTTATGCTCTATCTACAGCCACATAACTACACACATCACAGGGTTTCATTATTATTGAATTCGACAGTCATATGGTTGGCTGATCACAGTTTCAACAATAACAAATGCTATAAATACAATTTGTTGAATGTACGCTTAAAATGTGAATAGCCTTAATAGTAACAGTAAAAAGCTGCACTATTTTCCGAAGTGCACTCTTGAAGATTGATACACGTCAACAAAACGCAAAACGTTTGACGTCACTTAATGGTTTTAAGAAAACCAGAGGTTTCAGAGTTTAATCTTTAATGTACAACTGTTTTACTTCCACTAATAGCCGCAATGAATTTTTCTTTGTCGGGTATAGTGAAGGTTAGAGGTGGAAGAAGCGTCTTTTATCAAAGATTTTAAATACGAGAGTAAATCTGTCCTTTTTTATTCAGGACCCTCCTGGCAGGATATCCAATATAGTTGATGGTATTCTACTTTTTAAAAAGATCAATTTTTATTTTTCCAACTAATTTTTTACATATTAGTTTTTTGAATAAAGAAAATTTTTAAAATTTTTCAAAACTTAAAAATAAATTCTTAGATCTATAAATTTAATTTAAAGCAAAGTAGTTTGTATAAGGAGTTTTGTTTTATGTAGTTTATGTGTAATAGTGGAGACACCACATAAGTATGTCTAGAACATTAATTGTTTTAAGTGCCCTTGGGAATTTTTTCCATGGTATTCTTGCCATGTTATTTTTTAATTCAGCGTAGTATTTTTTAATTGAATATTTGAATTGAATACTGCGTATGGTATTTTTGTGGGATTTTTAGATTCATATGAAAATTTTTATGGTATGTCCCGGCTTACACAAGCTTACACTTGTCAAGAATTTGTCAAGGGAAAGAAAAAAATTGACCGTACCGTCAATTCTTGGGCAATTCGTTTTGTGTTTGTTCGTTGTCTCGTTATTTTTTCTATGCGTTTTGCGCATCAACGGCGTTGTTTCATAACAAGAATTGATCGTCAACTCTTGATGTGTATAAACGTAGTCAAGTTTAAAAGGAAATTCGGAAAAATTTACCGTCAATTCTTGACAAGTGTAAACCGGGACTATTTTTAAAACGCGTGGTATTTTTGTGGTAATTTTTAAGGCCCATATCCAATAACGCGTGATATGCGTTGCGTTTTACGCTGCGGAAGCTGCGGAAAAACCAATTTCCAATGGAGCGTGTGCGTGAACATATGGTTGCCGGTCTTCTGCTTAGCGAAGCATAATTTTAATGTGTAAAAGTTTTACAAGTTTATCCAAAATAAAATACACTGATGCTTTGTGTTTTGTCTTCCTGCATACTATTGGTCCCGTAAAAGGTTTTGCTGCAGTATGGATAGACGGTATGCTGGAGTGCCTGACTATAAGGGCGAGTCCAAAAATGCATATTAGAACAGGCGGTGGTGCAAATGGTCACAGGCATTTAAAACGCGCTCCACACTCACGATATATCTGCAGCGGCATGCCGGAGTGCCTAACTATATGGGTGAGTTCCAAAATGCATTTTTACAAAGCATCAGTGTGTTTTATTTTGAATTAGTTCGAAGATTATTAACGAAAACTGCGCAATTATACTATTTTTAAGAATATCAACAGAGTTGCGCAGTTTTCGTATTTTAACTTAGCACCAATTCAAAATAAAACACACTGATGCTTTGTAAAAATGCATTTTCGGACTCGCCCATATAGTCAGGAACTCCGGCATACCGCTGCAGATATGTTGTGAGTGTGGAGCACGTTTATATGCTAGTGACCATTTGCACCACCGACTGTTCTTGAATGCATTTTTGACTCCTCGCCCATATAGTCAGGCACTCCGGCATGCCGCTGCAGATGTGTCGTGAGTGTGGAGCACGTCTTAAATGCCTGTAATAAATTTGTTAGTTTCTCTGAAATTCTACTAATCTTTTTTAATTTTTCCTTTGTAAAACTGAACAGTTGTTTCGCTGTCAAAGATTCACGCGCATGAAATATTAAATTTTTCGAATATTTTACGCTGCGTGCAAACACATGCTGTTCGTTGGAACCAGTTAGGTATGCCTTCATGTATTGAATATTTGCGTCAATTTACGAAACGCATCTCACGCGTTATTGGAAATGGGCCTTTAATGACCATGGGTTTTTTGCTATGGGGCATGTCACACTTAACGGATATGCGGGTTGTCTTCGCGGGTAAAATAAAAAACTGGAAATTGAGAGAACTTCTTTTACCCGTGAAAACAACAACAAATTTGTCCATGTCCGCTAAATGTGACATGCACCTATGTTTTAATTGCGGTGGGAATTGTTTTTGTTTAAACTTACCATGGTAATTTTGGTCGTATTTGTTATATATTACTGTGGGAAAAAGGTTATTTTCGTGGGATGTTGCGAATTTTAACTGGCAACCTTGCAAGTGAATAAAAATTGTACTTGTACGAAAAATGTGGTACTTCGTATATAAAAACGTACTAAAAATGGCATGAAATTACGTATTTGTGCCACATTGAATTTGCTTACCTCTTAAAAATTAAATTTTCTGAAATATACAATTAAATTTGTAAAAGTGCTTAAAAATATTTATTAACATGAATTTTAACAGTCCAAAACTTGAAGAGCACATGCGTTTCATTTGTCCAGAATGTGGCGTAGATCTCCCGACGCAAATCATATGGCGTAAACACTTAAATACGTCGCATGAGTACAACAAAAAGACTGTCGATGTATTCAACTTTAAAGAGATAAACTCACGCTACCATGAATGCAATGAGTGTCACAAGTGGGTGGCCAACGGAAATCAATCCATCACAACTTTACAGTATCATCGGATCTCGCATTTACCCTATAACCTTACCTTTAAGTGCAGGCACTGCATAAAGGCTTTTGCGCGCAAACGCGCTCTCTGCGATCATCTACTTAACGAGCACAAGGATCTACTAAACGACACAAACTTGAATTTACATTCGCCTACGGAACAACCACAGAGCGATACATCAAAAAAGCAAGTAGCCGGCAATTTGGATGAACTTTGTATGGACGACTACTACAAGACTAAAAGAGATCCAGGTGACCTCATTCAAAAAGCTCTGCTGGATAGTCTTATTGATTTGGAAAATGAAACATTATCTGATTTTAGTCAAAGCAACGGAGATGTTAATGACTTCGCTCTAAATCAGAGTCTCAATGAATTGGAGGCAATTCTGAAAGGTGACTTTGAAGAACGTAATGTTGCTACACAATATACGAGCACACAACCATTTAATCAGTATGGAACGCAAATAATTGCACCAGAGCAGCTTGATGATGACAATGAACTTTTGGAGCAAATATGTGCAGACATTTTTGAAGAAGTTGAAGAGACAGCAAATGATGAACTAATGCACCAATTGGAGCATAGAGATAAAGCTAACCATAGTAGAGATTTGGAGACCAAGAAACATAACAATACCGAACCGTATGAAGAGAAAATAATAAGCATTGAAATTGACACAATAAATGAAAGTGAAAGCCGCAACATGTATAGCTCACCCAAGAGAAAACGTTTGAAAATAGACCTCCCGCCTAGTCGTACATTGGAAATGGATAGAAAAATAAAGCGGCTGTTGGAGACGTTTATACTTTATGTATGTCCTGAGTGTGGTAGGGAGTATAAAACACAATCTGAATGGCGTGATCATGTATTTAAAGTGCATGATCTAACTAATACAATGCATGCAAAATATCAAGCATTAAGAAATGGAACTGCTCACATGTGTCTGGAATGTCGCCAAGTTTTGAAAACAGCAAAGTCCCAGGAACTAATGCGACACCGATTTACTCACATGCCATTTAAATCATATTTAAAGTGTACCTTTTGCGCAAAAACCAAATCAAGTAAACCAAAAATAATGCAACATATGCAGAACTTTCATGCTGGAACACTAGCGGTGCCATGGACAGATAAGAAACCGGCTACTCATTTGCTTTGCACATATTGTGATAAAGCATTCCAAACACGTGAACGCTTGCAGGCTCATCGCCAAAACTGTAATGCCCATCAAAAAACTGCTCGGTCAAAACATTCAAACGATTCCAATATAACAAATAACCTTAACTTGATCGTACATTTGAAGAAAATGCGAGCACGTATGAGGAGCCTAATAAGTCAAGTTGATTAAAAAGAAAAACAGCACAACACTAATAACTAAACGAATTAAATTAGATAATGTTAATAATTTTTAGTTTTGGTTTTACTTTATTATTACTAAAACATTTTAAGGTGCTTTTTGTATGCGCAATTGCAATTTGGTGGAAATAGACACATTGCACACCCTCTTCAAAAGAGACGATTCAAAATTTTTACATTTTCAGGAGAAAAAAATATATTTTTTCAAAGGACTCTATACAAAACAAAGAAAAAAACGATTTTTTTAATTAAAGACTAAGAATATGTGTACAAAATTAAGACAGCTGATGTAGATGATCACTACGAATAGTTTAACACGAAAAAGTAAAAACTGAAATTTCTATTTCTCTTTGTCTCTATGTCGCTTTTGAAGAAGGTGTGCGATATGTTAACACCCTTTAAGATTATAAATTTTCTCCACATATCTCCAAATAACTAGCTACGCTATTTTAAATAAATTTCTCTCATGTGATTGACTTCCACTCTTAATGAAAACAGCTGACATATTTATTTCAAGTACTTTTTAAATATAATGTTAATGGAAACAATTTTCGATGTTATACTCCAAAAGTATATTCATGTAATAAAAAAATAAAATCCAGAAAACAAAACTTTGTTACTTTGAGTTGAATGAAATGTTTGCAACTAAGGGTATAACGAACACACCTTAAACACAATCCAACTGATCGACTTGTATGCAGGGGTTGCAAATAAACTGTACGAAAAAACTAACTCTACATCTGCTAAATCTGCGAAAGCAAACAGTTTCATTATCTGCTTAGGTTTGGATCTTTGCTACAAACAGAAATGCGTACCAAAGCGAACAGAAAATTAAGAGAGAAAGAAAACTATTGTTTTGTGTTCTACGAAAACAAGTATTTCGTTTCTTAGATTTTGTTGTCACGATCGCAACCACAACAAGTAACAAATGTTGTGTTCGTTTTACTACGGAAATTCGACAAAAGAATTTCGTCATGTTTTAAGCAGCATTTTTTTAGCTTGCTTCGGTTTCAGAGAAATAACTATAAAAAAGTGCACATTATTTATAATTTTAATAATTTGTTCATTTTTAAACACTCCTTTCGTTTCAAATTCAAATTATTCAATTCAAATATTGAACAAATTCAATAAAAGCAAACAAAACAAAGAAAAATTCCAACGCAATAACTTTTTCAACACAAAAAAAAAAGTCGCATCATAAACGAAACGAACAAACATTGCAGATCTCTCTTCGGAATTTGGTGCTTCCAGCAACCAACAAGAGATCGCTAAAGATACTTTGATTGTTTTTGTGCACGCGATTCAAAAGCATAACAGTGAGAGGAAGTTTTTTCTATTCGAAAAAAGAAACATTTCATTTTACTTTTCTCTCTCATCTCTACTTGCTTTGGTTTGTGCTACTTTTTGAATCGGAGAGAAAAAACTAAACAAACCAAAATACTTGTTGTGATCTTCAGAAGAAACAAACAGAACCGAAAAATACTTTTCTTTAGAGTTTGTTTGCGAGCCCTGCTTGTATGCACTGTTTTTACTTTGTAACCAAAATTGATTAATATTAATTGACTTGGCATATAATATTTAGATTTCGTATTTTGTGTTAAGAACATATTTAAAAAGAAAAAAATGTTGAAAACAGCAATTGAAAAGCGTATAAAGATTTCACAAATACACTAAAAAGGCTCCTACAATAAAACTTAATACCCATCTTATTATACCCAGCATATCTCATTTTGAAAAAAAAAAAAAAAACAAAACATATGTATACTAAAACGGATCAAGATAAAATTTAGAAAAAAAAAGAATACATTTTATTACATCTTTAGATTTCACTGATTATTTTAGGCTTAACTGCTACTAAATTTATTTCACTATATAAAATTATGAGAGATTTCAATTGTGACAAAGAATTTAGCCGTTAAGGGTTTTGATTTTGTCGTAATTCTAGTTTTTAGTTAATTATACAGAAAATGTTTCGAACTGTCAGTTGTTTACTTCGAACAGTATGTGCGATATAGTTGCACTTGATTCGACATTGCTTAAAGCAACATTTGCCAGATGTGCCTCATGACGGCGCAAACTACGCTTAGCAGTTGCTGTATATGTGACTAAATTTCGTAGGATCAACGAAGCAGTTAGTCTAATGCTTTTCGTTACGGGTCCTTCGTTTTCGTCCATAAGCTCCTTAGGATTAACAAAGTCTGCTGTGTGACGCTTAATAGCATGTATAGCAGAACTGCCAGTGGATGGCAGCGAACTAGACGATGATGTCGAGAGTGCTGGCGAAGCAGTGCTGCCACGTTGTGATGCATCCAAATTACGCACAATTGTTACCGGTGATTGAGCTGGCTGCTGCGTGTTGTTGATGCTACCGCTTTGAATGCGTCTTTGGACAGCATTACGGAGACTCTCAATTGTTAAATGACGATCCAGTATATGAGTCATTAGTGAGAAACGTTTGCGCGGTATGCCATCGCAAAGTCCTGGACCAGGGCCCCACTGACAAAATATTTCAGCACCAGCTTCCAAATGATCGGGACAGTGAGCCAAACAAGCATGATGATGCAAATCTTGTATTGATTTGTATTTGCGACGCGGACAATTACGCCAGTCACAAATGAATAGCCAGTTAGGATCAATAATAGGTTGGACAGCAGCATGTGTTGCTGTAGCCACAGACGTAGTAGCTGTCAAATTCAATGTCGTCATAGTTGGTTTTGTAGGAATATCAAAGGTCTTATTTTCCGTGTTTGACTTAAAGTGGTCCTGTTGCAGTTGCTGCTGTTGTTGAAGGGATATAGCTGGAACAGGTGTTGGTGTTGTATTCATATCGTTATTTGTTACAACAGAAATAGGAGTTGTTGGTCTAGAGTTGATAAACGGCGTTCTTATTATTGGAGAAGCTACATTTTGTGTTTGCATAGTCGGCTGCAGTTGTGGATTAGGTTGTGTTAAGAGTTGCTGCTTCTTTATTGCAGTTGGAGTTGAAGTTGTAGTTACTGTAGCTTGAACCGGCGCTTGCAAAGTCTTTTGAGCCGCTTGCTGTGACTGCGGAGCATATTTAACGCTTGTCTGTATTAAAGATGGAACGGGTTCATTAGACTAAAAAAAAACAGCAACACTTCAGGAAGCAGAAAAAAAAGATAGAATGAAAAGAAAGCTTACCTTGGCATTGACACTCGGTGGCGTTTGTTGCTGTTGCTGCATTGAAGCTGAAATTTTCTGTTGTATTATTGTAGAAGGGTGATGCTGTTGCGGTATTGCTATAATTTGATGTTGCTGCTGCTGCTGCTGAGGTTGTTGTGTCGTTATGATTGTTTGTGAATTGAGCTGACATTGTTGTTGCTGCTGTTGTGGTTGCGCTTGGGTTATAACTGTTTCTTTAATTTCTATAGTGCGACCGCCGACAATAACATGCCGCTTCTCAGATGGTCCAGATATTATGTGCTGCTGTATAATGGACTGATGCTGCTGCAGTTGTGGTATTTGTATTGGATTACCAGTGAGACCTGATGCTGTCTGCACAATTGAAACCGATTTGCCTAAACGTGAGAGTGCAGTTGAGCCCAACTGCTGTTGTTGGTGCGTTTGCAAGCCACCCGAAGTTATTTGGATATTCGGATTATGCAGTTTAATTGTTGCTGGAATGTGATTCAACTGTGAGAGTAGTGATGGCGAAATTTGCCCAGTTTGTTGCTGTGCATTGTTGCATGACGTTGTCTGAATCAGTTGTCGCTGCAACGTGTTTGCATTGGACTGTTGCATATTTGTGGATACTGAGCTAACAGGCACGTGCTGAATATGTGTTGCAGCGCCTGTCTGGGGATTAATAAAGATTTGCTGTTGTGGTTGTGAAGTTATTGAAGATGGTTGTCGCTGTGTCACTAGAACTTGTTGGCCTTGCGCTGTTGTCATTATCATTTTTTGGCCCGTTGATGTTAACATTTGCTGTTGTTGTGAATGCGATGGAACAGTTTGCTGTTGTAGTATAATTATAGTTTTAGTGCCTGCCGATTGCTGTTGTGGGGTTTGTGTTACTAGCACTGTTTGAGTGGGTTGCTGCGGTGGTAGTGTCGGGGCTTGCGACTGTTGCGCCACTAAATATGTTTGACCCTGGGGATTTGTTGCCAACACATATTGTGTTTGTTGTTGCGCTTGGGGCATAGAAACTTGTCCTTGAGCCTTGAAAATAGTTTAAAAAAGTGTATATTAGATAGTATTAATATGATTCAAGACAAAAGTGCCTAAATTAATAAAATAAATGTGTAAAACTGAATTTTTTTATCTGATTTTTGCTAAGTTTTCCATTTGTTTCGTTAAAAAATTATTTAGGCTTCATTTAAAGTTAAGTTGAGACTTGTATTTAAAGATATAAGTTTACATATGATAGAACAATTGCCCAGTAGATGAATAAATAACACTATCAGCCCAATTATGAATGATTTTTCCCGGGGAATTGGTAAAGGGAGTTTTTAAGATAGCAGATAAATAAATCATATTTTTTTACATTCATGAATATTGACGGGTGATGAACAAATCGGCATTATTTCCAGAATTTTTTTTTAACATCTTAAAAATAAAAACTACCTTTTCAGATTCCCCGGAAAAAAAGGTAGTTCAGATACACCGGATCTCCGCCCTAACACTACCATGTCTAATTTTACCATGCTTTCAAGCATAAAAACAGCTGATTACCTATCTCTTGTAAACAGTGCCAATTTAAATTTGTCACTTTTGTTTTTGAACAACAGAAGCAAACAAGAAATGTAAATTTAACATTTGCTTGTTTTTTATGATGATTATTTTTTTTTTATGCTGGTTTCATAATACTGGAAGAAATTTTTCCAGCACACTCCGAGCAACTTTCTAGCTCGAGAGAGCGATTTTATGCTTGTTCTTCTAGCTAGTTTTGAGCTAGAAAAAGTACGGAAACACGTTCTAGCACATTGCAAGTTACTACGAATGAAAATCAAAGTTTTGACTTTCCATGCAAATACACTGCGTTCATAAACTATAACACAATTTATGTATTTTAAGAAAACGTGTTGTAGCATGTTGAATATTGAACCTCTGACTCTTCCACTGAGAAATTTTATGCTTAAATATGTTTTTTTAAACTGACATTATCAAATGTTATACTCACTTGACTCTCTCCATAAACCGTTATCAATATCTCTAACATTTGATTTTTTCTGTATAAAAATCGTTCATTTAGTATAGCTAATGCCCGTATCTTTTTTTCGACAAAAAAGGGACAATACCTTGATTTTGAGGTTTTTAAGGGACATCGCAATTAAAAAAAAGGACAAATACGGGACACATTTTTAATACGTTTTTTTTTCTAAATGTACAGAATTTCATACATTTATAAATGATTTAAAAGTGAATATTAATTGCTTTTAATATGAAATCAATGCATTTTCATCGTCGGTTCCATATTCCGAATATTATCCGATGGTTTCGCCACTTTTATTCAGATATTTATTTTTGAAGCGATTGAACGAAGCAAATCTGGGCTCGTTTTCAAAAAATTGTAGAATTCAATGCATGAGTACTGCAAATAACATTTAACCGTAAGAATCGCTCTCAATGTAAAGTCCAAGATTTGTTCATTGCAGAAAAAAGTCGCTCCACCGATGCTGTAGTTCCTGGCAAGAATAAAATGTATTCAATCAAGCAAGCGATTTCGTTATATTCACAACTTTCGGCTTTCAGATAGTTAAATACTTCCACCCAACGATTCGTAATAGAAATCTTGTCGTCTTGCCACTTTTTGATTTTATCACCAGTACAGTAGTTTTTGACGTATCGAAATAATCGTGCAATTTCGTCGCATTTTCATTTGCATCGTATAAATCAAGGTTATCCAATTGTTGTGACTCACAACGAGGTATTCCCCAAAATATTGTCTTTTTACTAGTGGCCAAGTGCTGGAAATGAAAGTTGATCCACCGCAACAACTAAGTGAGCGATCAACATTCATTGCATTGCGGCACTCTTATATGAATTCAATGCCAAGGCCAGTAAAATAAACAAACCAAAAGTAAGACAATAAAATGAACACTGATCTACCGCAACAACAACTGGGCGATCAGTTTTCATTTCATTTAAAGACGATTTACTACTGTGCGGCCAGCGTAAAATGCTGATCATGCCAAAACCAGAGGTAAATTAATTTCAATATTTTATTGTTGTATTTAACGTACACACAGTTTGACTAAGCGAATAACGCAACACAAAATGATTTAAATAATAATTTATCGTTGGGCAATATGACCCAATTACACATGTTATACATGTTTGTATGTCTGTTTAGCCCAAGTTGGCATTATCAAACAAGTATGTAGGAATATGTTTTAAAATAAGAATTAATTGTAAGCAAATAATACAAAACTAGATTAAGAACCTAATAATGAAGTTAAATTATTGTGCAAGAGGCGGAAGATAAATTACGCAACCGCTGATTTATCAATAAGTAGAAATAAGTATGTAATTATGTTTGTAAAAATGAAGAAGAAGAAGCGCGGCCAGATATGTTATAAATATCTGGTCCCCGCTAAAATAAAATTCAATTGATGTAAATTAAACAAAATCACCTGCAGTCAATTTCTTTTCAAGGAAGCAGACCAGATTTCCCACTTGGAAAAAAAGTAAGTATAAACTAAAACCTCCACGCCTGAATGCACCTACGGGTGACGGCGACAGAGGTCCTTTTTTTTTAGTAGCTTGCCAGTGGCGCTCTTAAGCGCCGGCAAACAACCCATAGGTAGGACGTCGCTCGGCGACTGTTAGGACCAACGCGTATCCTCACAGAGGGGATACAACAAAATGGCGCAGCCGGTAGGATCCTTCTGTTCACAAGGACAGCAAGGATTTTAGGATCCTTATTGTTACAGGAACAATAAGGATAATTTTTTTTTATTATTAGTTTTGTAAAATTTCTAAAGAATGGAAATTTTTTTTTATAGGATATTTATAAAAAGAAAGAAAGTAATGGCCATAAAAAAAGTAATAGCTATGATCCTTCTGTTATAGGAACAGTAAGGACATTTTCTCTTTCGTAGGGATTCAAAGTGATCGGTGGTACTTTGTTGTTACAGGAACAACAAGGATATTTTGGAATAAAAAATTTTTTTATGGAATTTAAATTTTTGATTGGATCCTTATTGTTACAGGAACAATAAGGATATTTTTTTTAAGTTTTTGTAAAAATTTTAAACGGATTAAAATTTTTTTTATATAGGACATTTATAAATAAAAAAAAAAAAATAAATATGTGTTTAATGTTTTAAATAATGATAAAGGATTTATAACGATGAATTATAAAGTTGAACTGTTGGGTATGTTGAAAGAAAAATATATTTTTTTTGTTGGGCAAAATGATAGTTTTTTTTGCATAAAAATCTGCGGGATTTTCATCTCTGTGGCAGTAGGACTGACGTGGGTCCTACTGGAAATATATTATTGATGGCGGATCCATCTTCCACCACCTCTCGGAAAGAGGATGGTAGGAATATTTTATTTTGAATATAAAGGTTTAAGTTTCGTTTGAACCTTGTTTTTTTTATATATAACACATATTGTCAACAACAACTTTTTTGGATCCACTGAGGACTGTACCAGTAGAATTTTTGAAGACCATCCTGGCAGACCAAAGCTGAACGCATAATTTTATAGCGGAAAAATATAAAAGGAACAAATAACCGTGGAAGATTTATCAACAGAGAAGAGAACCAGTCAACGTTAAGGAAGTCCAAAGCGGCATGAATTTTAAAATTTTTTATAATATATAGGAAATAAAAAGAAAAAATCTTTTAAATATAATTAAGAATATTTGTATTACAAAAGTCGGCTTATGTATGGTTAATATATGGCAAAAACATTAAATAAATGGGAATTAAACAAAAAATATAAAATGTGTTTTGTAATCTTTAAATTTGTATTTGTTCATGTACCTCATGTCAGGAGGAGAATTCGTATTTTTATTGAAAACTATCACACGGAGTGTTAGAGTAAATTTGCAGGAAGCAAGACAGAAGATAGACCAGGATTAGATTGAAGAAACGGACTGGTTAAACGAACAATTATGAATTTAAACGACATAGCGAAAACGGTGAATAATTTGGTGCCCTTGTTTTCGGGTACTGAGTCACCGGCAGAAGTTTATAGGTTTATACAAGGATGCGAGTTGGCATTCAAAGCGGTGAAACCAGTAGAGGCACAGGACTTCACAGATTGTGTGAAATTAAGGTTACATGGGGAAGCATTTGAGTTTTGCAGGAGTAAAAAATTTGGCAAGGTTGAGGAACTCTATGGGGCAATCAAAGCGAAGTACCTTAAGGAAACAACGTATAACACGTTGATAATGGAACTATCGCATTGTGTCCAAAGGCCGGGAGAGAAGTTAAGTTCGTTTGCAAACAGAATAAGCGACATAGAGTCTCGGGGTAGAGACCTAGTAGGTGATGACGGTATCCTGTGGGAACAGCTAAATAGTTCGGTAGTTAGTGCGTTTAAGGTGGGCGTCTCCGACCCGAACCTACGAACGATTTTATTAACGACAACCGGTTTGGGTCTCGCCGCATTAGAAAAAAAAGCGTTAGAAATGGAGATAATGTTAAAAGGAGGTGAGCTAGGGAGAACCGCACAAGGCCATAATAACTATGGGCAAGAGTACCAGGGCAAACAGGTAATTAGATTTCCCCAGGAAAGAAATCAGGAACAAAGAGGACAGTATAGCATACAGGAAGAGGATGCAAAACAATTGACAAATAACAGATTAGTTATAAGGTGCTCATTTTGCCAGGAGAGAGGGCATACCAGGGACGTGTGTATAACCAGGAGAAACACACCATATTGTGAAAAATGCCAGGAATATGGGCACGAAAGGGGGTGGAAATGTGCCCAAGAATTTAAACCCAGAAGTGATAAAATGGAGGGAAAAAGATATGAGGGTAATTTTAATTCAAAAAACCCATTCAGAAATAATGAGGAAAAAAAACAGAAACAGGGACCAAATAAAGCGATTGAATGTAGGTGGTGTAACAAGTTAGGCCACGTAGAAAAAGACTGCTACGCTAAGAGGAATTGGGAGAATAGGCAGGGAAACTTTCAGGGGCCCCGCAAAGGCCAATAAGCTGGGACCCCCGAAATAAAAGAACACTTAGGCCGACCAAGATAGTAACAGATAATTCTACATCTGAAAAGATTGTGAATATCTGTACATCTAAGTCAACAGAAAGGATAGTAACAGATAATTCTACGTCTGAAAAGATTGTGAATATAAGTACATCCAAGCCAGTGGAAAGTTTAGTAACAGATCATTCGACATCTGAAAAGATTGTGAATATCTGTACATTCAAGCCAGGAGAAAGTTCAGTAACAGATCATTCGACATCTGAAAAGATTGTGAATGTCTGTTCGTCCCAATCAGAAGAAAATGTAGCGAATGTAGGTCCGAATTCAGAGGAAGTAATTAAGTTGCTATGGGCAACATCAAAAAATTTTTTTTATAGCAGTTTAATAATAATACAAATAATTATATATATGGTGAATATGGCCATGGGTAGTATGAAAAGAGCCCATAGGAATATAAAAAGGGAAATAAAAGAAAGAAGAATACTTTTCGAAAATATTACGAGAGCGGTAGGGAAAAGTATAGAAGGGAACTTCAAAGGAGTAATAAAATCATTAAATAAAAATATAATAAAAGAAAAATTCGAGGTGGTATTCAAAAAGTTAAATGGAAATATGATAAAAGAAAAATGCAATGTGCTATTGGAAAAATTAAATGAAAACATGATAAAAGGAAAATCTGATATGGTATTCAAGAAATTAAACAAAATACCAAAGGAATACAATGTGGAATTAGGAAAATTAAGTGAAAATATAACAAATGATGGTTGGTATAAAAATATGACGGTGTTGGAAAAGAAAAAGGGTGAATGTTTTGGAATCTCCAAAGTAGATGATGTGTTTATAGAAATTCCTTGCAAGAATGCTATAAATGGTAGACTCATTCTTCTTGTAGATTCCGGAGCAGACACGAGTTTAGTGAAACAAAATGCATTAAAAACAATTGAAGACATGGGAAAAGAAATAAAAAATTTGTGTGGAGCATTTGGGGGTTTCGTGAAAACACTTGGGTCAGTGAAGATAGAACATGACGAGGTACATAATCTTAGTTTTAAGTTGCACGTAGTTGCATTAGAACAAGGACTGCCTGCAGATGGCATATTAGGCCGGGATAATTTATGGAATAAAACCATTATAAATACGATAGATAAATCATTAACTATATACGACAGAGAAGGAGGTAATATAAAATTACCATTGAAACAAATGAATGAGTTCAGTTCAATTAATTACAGTGAGGAAATACAAATAAAAGCTAGAACCATACAAACAGTAAGAATTAAAGTAGAGACTAAAATTCCGGTGGTAGTTGTACATAAACAGGAGATTGTGCCAGGGGTTTATTTAGGAGAAAGTTTAACGAAGGTAGAGAACGATACCGCTTATGTATCAATTTTGAACTCAAATAATGAAGATGTTATCTTGCCGAGGTACTATAAACCGAAATTTTCCAATTATAATATATTTAAAATGAAGTCAGGTTCAATGTATGGAGTAAACGAGTGTAAAGTAAAAGAAAGGATTAAGAAATTAACAAAAACAATTAAATTAGATGAAAGTTTGAACGTAGAGGAAAGGTCAGCTATAGAAAATTTAATAACGGCCTACCATGATATTTTTCTATTGGAAGGGGATAAATTAACATACACTCCAGCAATAGAACACGAAATTCAGGTACAAGTAAATCAGCCTCCAATAAATCAAAAACAGTATAGATTACCTCAGGCGCATAGAGAAGAAATTCAAAAACAGGTAGAACAGCTGTTAGAAGACGACATTATTAGGCCAAGCAAATCACCTTGGAATTCGCCATTGCTGTTAGTACCAAAGAAAGCAGGAAGCGATGGTATGAAAAAGTGGAGATTAGTCATAGATTTTAGAAAGGTAAACGACGCAACAATTAAGCAAGTTTTTCCAATACCAAGGATTGATGAAATATTAGATCAATTAGGGCACTGTAGGTATTTTTCAACATTAGATTTGGCCAGTGGGTACCATCAGGTTCTAATGAGTAAAGAAGACAGACAAAAGACAGCATTTAGTACCGCATTTGGTCATTACGAGTTCAATAGAATGCCATTTGGACTCACCGGAGCTCCAGCGACTTTTCAGCGATTGATGAATAATATACTGACAGGATTACAAGGAAT
This sequence comes from Dichetophora obliterata, assembly GCA_963920525.1. Lineage (NCBI taxonomy): Eukaryota > Metazoa > Arthropoda > Insecta > Diptera > Sciomyzidae > Dichetophora > Dichetophora obliterata. The sequence goes on along the minus strand of OY986435.1, from coordinate 95,431,747 downwards.
AGATTGTTTCGTTTATTTAGATGATGTGGTAATTTATGGCAAAAATTTACAGCAACATGGGGAGAGATTAGCACAAGTATTCCAGAGGCTTAGGGAAAATTGCTTGATATTGAATACGGAAAAGTGTCAGTTTCTGCGCAGAGAAATAGCATACCTGGGACACAAATGTTCGGAATTAGGGGCACTACCGGATCCACAGAAATTAAAATGCGTGAAAGATATTCCAATACCGAGAAATAGGAAAGAGGTTCAAGCATTTTTAGGACTAGCAAATTATTACAGGAAGTTCATAGAGAATATGTCTCAAATGGCATCACCCATTAATAATTTATTAAAGAAAGACAGTAAGTTCCAATGGTCAGATAAGTGTCAGGAAGCGTTTGAAAAAATAAAGGATGCGGTGACTTCATCACCCATTTTGGCATATCCTGACTTTAGCAAACCGTTTTTATTAACTACGGACGCGAGTGGAGACGCATTAGGAGCAGTATTGTCACAAGGGGAAGTAGGTGAAGATCGACCAATTGCGTTTGCCAGTAGATCATTGAATAACGCTGAAAAAAGGTACTCAACAATAGAAAAAGAGTTTTTAGCGATTGTTTGGGCAACAAAAAATTTTAGAGCATATTTGTTAGGTAGGCCATTTAAGATATATACAGATCATCAACCATTGAGGGGTATAGCAAATCTGAAGGATCAAACGTCAAGACTAGCAAGGTTTAGACACAAGATGTCAGAGTACGATTTCGAAATAATTTATAAACCAGGTAAAAAGAATTTAAATGCAGACGCACTGAGTAGAATACCACAGCAGAGCCAAGAGATAGTTGTAGTTCGAACCAGATCTAAAGCAAGAGAAAAAGAAGCAGCCGAAGAAACTAAAGAAAACACGGATTCACTATCGGAAGTGGATGAGGAAATAGAACAACAATCCAATAATAACATAGAAATCCTAACAGATAGGAAGGATATAGAGAGAATATTAAAGGATTTTCATAATTTGCCATTGGGAGGACATCAGGGAGCGCTGAGAACGTACTTTAGAATAAGAAAACAAGACAAATGGAAGGGAATGCAAAAGGAAATTAAGGAGTATGTGAAAAAATGTAATAAATGTCAAATAAATAAAAGTTCTAGACTCACCAAAATGCCTATGGTATTGACTGACACACCAACACGTCCGTTTGACAAAGTTTATATGGATATAGTCGGCATATTGCCAGAGACTGTATCTGGTAATAAATACATTTTAACGTTTCAAGATGATTTTTCGAAGTATATGGCATGTGTTGCGATACCAGATGCCGAAGCTAGCACGATATCGAAAGCATTTTTTAACGAAATTATAACTCGCCACAATACACCAAGGGTGTTAATTACAGACAACGGCTCAAATTTTATTTCACGCGTGTTTTCAGATGTATGTAAAATGTTAGGTATTAAAAAATTACATATCACACCATATCACCCACAAGCAAATGGTTCCCTAGAGAGAAGTCATAGGCCTTTGGCAGAATATTTAAGAGGGTTTGCCAAAGAAGACGGGTCCAATTGGGATCAGTGGTTATCGTCTGCGATGCACGTTCACAATAACACACCGCATACGACAACAAAGCAAACACCTTTCAAAACTTTATATGGGTTTGACTCAGAAATGCCAACTAATTTAAGGCGAAAGTGTAGTCCGCTGTATAATGCCGAGGATACTTCAAAAGTTATGAAATATCAAATTCAGAGAGCGCACGAGCTGGTAAGACAGAACCAGGAGCGTGCAAAAGAAGTATCTAAAAAATATTATGATAATACTTTAAATGCAGTAGAATTTAAAATTGGGGACAGGGTACTAATGAAGAATCAAACAAGGAAGAATAAATTTTCACCAATATGGATAGGACCATATGAAGTTTTAGCAATAAAAACCCCAGTAACTACCGAGATTTCGATAAAGGGGAAAGCAAAGAAAATTCATAACAATTTACTAAAATTGTTTCATGAAAATTAGAAATAGAAAAAAGATAGATTAAGTGTTAGAACATTAAATGGAACTGAGAGCAAAGAATAGATGTTAGTATTATTAAATACATTTAAGGAATACTACAATTATTAGAATGAAATACATATTTATGAGTTATATTGAAACAAGTAAATAAAGAAAAGTGAACTGCTTACAAAAGGAACAGTTGAGTTAGGTATATTAAATCAAAAGAAGGTATGTAAATCGAAAAAAAAAATAATATTAAACAAATAATAGTAACACGAAAAAATGGCGCTGACTACTAGTAGGGAAAATCTAATAAAATATAAAATAAAAAATGAACGGGAAAGGGAAAAATATTAGATATACATACATATTATACATATTAGGAGTAAAATTATGAGAGAAAAAAATATAGTAAGAAAATTTAGTAAAGTTGTAAAGAAAAAAGGTTATTATAAAACAGAATTTAAAAAAAAAAAAGAAGTAGTGAATGTGAAAGCATATTTGTGGCCATAATACGGCAATGAGAAATAAATTGAGTAGAGAAAACTACTAACTGAGGAAATAGTCAAGAAAAAATTATATGAAAGGCATTTCAATGGAACAATTAGAGAGCCAAGGTAAAGCAAAAAAAAAAAAAAAATCAGAAGCGGAGAAAATCTAAAGAAAAAGGCAATTGTGTTGGCATCTTCAAAGTGAATGACGTTGTTACAGAAATCCCTCGCAAGGATTAAATTCTAGTACAACACATTCTACTTGTAGATCCCAGAATAGTGCCAATTTATTTCAATTCTGTAAGTTTTGTTTTGGATTGAAATACACAAAATATGAAAAGATTTGATTAAAAAAAAAAAAAAAAAAAAAATTGAAAATAAAGAAATTTGATAAGGTCAAATGAAGACACATCATTTTTAAATAAAGGAAAATATTTTACAAATTTAAAAAAAAAAAAATAAAAAAAAATAAAAATAAGACTTTACGAAGAAAATGAAAATTTAAAAAATATTAAATAAAGCTATAAATTAAACATATTCAAAAAGATAAATTAAATAAAAATAAAAAATTAAGGTTTTTAATTAAGACGCAAACGAAAAGAAGATAGATAAAAATTTTTTTTTAAAAACTATGTACTTACTTATAAGTAAATTTTTCTTTAAAGTCAGATAAAAGAACAATAAAATAGCGTGCGAGTTCGCATAAGAATATTAAAGAAATAATAAAGAAATCTTAAAATATATAAATGCTATGTAAATGTTAAATATAATAGATTCATTATACAGCATGTTAAAATTTTTAAAGTTGTAATATAAAAAAAAAAAAAAAACAACAAGTTGGCGCAAGATTTAAATTTAAAAATAGTTGTAAATTAAGTAATTTGGAAATAAAAATATTAAAATAAGGCATCAGTATTAAAAAATAAATATGAAGTTTACAAATAGTCTTGCATGCATCAAATAACAGGAAGGCAACGAGCAGAGTTAAGACAGCTCAAAGGAACGACAGGAGTATTAAAAGATGCACAACATTTATGAACAAATTAATTCAACAAACAATTATAATACAGATTTAATCGGAAATCCTATATGCAGCAGGAAGATGATACAGTGCACTTTATACAGATCAACTATATAAAGACATAGTAAATTGAAATAGAATTGCAGGTTTGCAGTATATTCATTTCAACAATGCGACAATCCACTAAAGATGTTAAACTTATCGCACAAATTTGAAATTATTTCCTTTTACATTTTTCAAATATATGCTGGCAGTTTTTTCTGTGGAGCATAGTGCGAAGATGGAGAGTCAGGGCAGGGCAAATGGAGAAGCAAAATATGTTAAAAATAATATTTTGTACCTGGTAGTTGCCACGCTTGGTCGCTTAGTACCTGAGTAAAGCTCTTGGCGTAAAATTATAACATTTGACTGAATACAACAATAATTCGAAATAACGCCTTAACACAATAAATTTGGAGAAGCAGGAATGGCAAGGGTGTAATTTACAACAAATCAAAGACAACCAGTACATAAAGCAAATAAACGCCGTGACAGTTTTTCCGGCGCACCGATGGACTACGCGGGATAAAAATAAAACTGAAGCAGGAAGAGAGACCCATAACACTGTAGCATCAAAACGGGTGTAAAACACAGAGGAACCGATTACACCAGATGGATGCAAGACATTTAGACCATTTAAAGAATATGAATAAATGAATTAAAAATTTTAAACTGTTAATAGCTAAATGAAAGAGCATGTACTAAGTTATTGAACAATATTATATATAGAAATAAAAGAAGAATTAACATTAATAAACATTAAGGAAAAAAGCTAGTAAAACAAAGAAACTATTTAAAAGAAAATGCTATATAATAACAAAACGAAGTATACCATAAGATAATCAAAACAAACATACAAACAAGATAATAAAGAATAAATGGACGAAAATTTTAACCTCTTCAAGGAGAAAATTTTCTTTGTGTAAGGGGGGAGGAATGTTGTGACTCACAACGAGGTATTCCCCAAAATATTGTCTTTTTACTAGTGGCCAAGTGCTGGCAATGAAAGTTGATCCACCGCAACAACTAAGTGAGCGATCAACATTCATTGCATTGCGGCACTCTTATATGAATTCAATGCCAAGGCCAGTAAAATAAACAAACCAAAAGTAAGACAATAAAATGAACACTGATCTACCGCAACAACAACTGGGCGATCAGTTTTCATTTCATTTAAAGACGATTTACTACTGTGCGGCCAGCGTAAAATGCTGATCATGCCAAAACCAGAGGTAAATTAATTTCAATATTTTATTGTTGTATTTAACGTACACACAGTTTGACTAAGCGAATAACGCAACACAAAATGATTTAAATAATAATTTATCGTTGGGCAATATGACCCAATTACACATGTTATACATGTTTGTATGTCTGTTTAGCCCAAGTTGGCATTATCAAACAAGTATGTAGGAATATGTTTTAAAATAAGAATTAATTGTAAGCAAATAATACAAAACTAGATTAAGAACCTAATAATGAAGTTAAATTATTGTGCAAGAGGCGGAAGATAAATTACGCAACCGCTGATTTATCAATAAGTAGAAATAAGTATGTAATTATGTTTGTAAAAATGAAGAAGAAGAAGCGCGGCCAGATATGTTATAAATATCTGGTCCCCGCTAAAATAAAATTCAATTGATGTAAATTAAACAAAATCACCTGCAGTCAATTTCTTTTCAAGGAAGCAGACCAGATTTCCCACTTGGAAAAAAAGTAAGTATAAACTAAAACCTCCACGCCTGAATGCACCTACGGGTGACGGCGACAGAGGTCCTTTTTTTTTTAGTAGCTTGCCAGTGGCGCTCTTAAGCGCCGGCAAACAACCCATAGGTAGGACGTCGCTCGGCGACTGTTAGGACCAACGCGTATCCTCACAGAGGGGATACAACACAATATGGTCAAAACCACTTTGACCTCCTTCCATGTTAGTGTTTTTGCTAACTTCACCCATGCAAAAATTTTGAGCTTTTTCAATGGTTCCGTCTACAAATTCATATAAGAACGTGCATCAACTGAAAAATAAATGTTAACTATGAAAGGATCCAAAATACTGATATGCAAACAGAAAATTAGTTTGTTTTTCTTTCTCTGTTGCAACTCTTGGTGATTAAAAGTTGTCTTCAACACGCGATACCAGCGCATCTTCGAGCTCATGACAAAATTGTACGACTTCGATTGCCGTGACATTATATCGCCTTCGATTTTCAGCACAGTCTCTGCGAATAATTCGGCTTATAGAAACAGGTGAAAACTATGAATTAGGTTGATATTGAGTAGCTATTGAAATTATTTACCTGCTCCACCACAAAAAGTAACCAAAATTTTGCCTCCGGTTTCTGGAAAAATTCCTTAAGTTTTTCAGGGCATCGACTGAGAGCTAAAAACCGCATCTTTGCGTATCCCAACAGTTTCGTATACTCGACGCTTGCTTCATCGCAAAATGATTTAAAAGCTTCCGTGCGCACAGTAGAAATGGAAATATATTTTCACGATAATATGCTCGACGATTGGAATTGAATCACATGCATTTTTCAATGCATTGTGCATATGCACGAGCCACAGATGATATGAGATTGGATATAATTTTGGATGTTTCACCTTTTTCAGAGCTGATGCCCAATACTTTTACACGAACGCCGACCGTTGGTAAGAAGTATCGAACAAGAACCGGAAATAGCTTAATGTTTCCATGGTTAGAGACATCAGTGTAAATGGTCACATATTTGCACTGCTTCAAATCATCCTAACAGTGTTGCTTTGAAGCAGCATTTAAAGCGGCATTATGTTTTTTTGATTTTAAATGTTAAACCATAGTAGAATTAGAGAAGGTAGATGCATTTCGGAGAGACAGACTGCCGGAACTGTCAAGACGAAGTTGACAGCCTATACAAAATCTGAAAACGATGAGAATGCGATAAGAAAGCAAAAATAGGCAAGAATAGCAAAATGCTTGAGTTTGACAACTCTGGCTATGAGAAAAAGAGAGCAGTCTGAAATCCATATACCTTCACTAGTTCTACCATGTGTTAAACGATGTCTGTATTGCCGCCTGCTGCAATGGAAAATCGGCTGTGGCATTTGTTACACAAAACTACACTTTACTCTTTCGTTGTATTTATAAATGGATATCTTTCTCGAAGTTTTGCGTTTAATATGCATTTTCGTTTTGTTATTTTCGGCATTAAATATATTTTTAATAAAAAACAAGTAAAATCGGAGATTCTTTTGGCGGGCATACTTGTCAAAAATAGTATAAAAAGAAAACGAAAAAAGCAACAAAAAAAAGGCAACAGTTATGTTTGCCACTCATTTTGTAAAATTGGTAGCTTGCGCTGTTCGCTTTTCGTGTCTATTATTTAATGCATGGTAGAACTAGTGAAGGTATATGCATTTCAGACTGCTCTCTTTTTCTCATAGCCAGAGTTGTCAAACTCAAGCATTTTGCTATTCTTGCCTATTTTTGCTTTCTTATCGCATTCTCATCGTTTTCAGATTTTGTATGGGCTGTCAACTTCGTTTTGATTTAATGCAATATAACCTGTCAATATAAATCATATCCCAGTAAACCAAGTTGCAGGTTTTAAAAGGATAAAAATGTTTTAAAGGGGCAAATAAGGTTTTTAAGGAACAAATAAGGGATTTAAGGGACAAATAAGGGATTTTTAAAATTTTAAAGGTACAGCTTTTTTGACACTAAAAAAGGGACAATCCCGTAAAAATAGGGATAGATGCGAGCATTAAGTATAGCACAAATGATTTAGTAAATTTTTTTTAACAAAGGCACCAATTTTTATTTTAACTAGTATCGCATACGGTCGAAATTCGACTAACTGTATGTAAAGAAGTGAGCAAAAATGAACGCTAACGTAGCGTATGTTAAGGCACTCTAGTGTAGATTTGAAAAAAAGAACATTAAAGATGCATAGCGAAGATGATAGCACTCGTTTGTCATTTTTGTAGCCTTGAAGTTTGTGTACTTTACATAATCGTATAAAAATCCTTTACTTTAATCGTATAAAATTTAATGAACTCAATCTTTGTCATTTCGTATAGGGTATGCAAAACCGGTTCGGGAACATTTTACCTTTAGCTCAAATGGACTTTTTTAATTTTTTTTTTCAAAATGTGTATTTGGAGCTAAAAAAGCGAATAGTGAAAAAATTAGAGGTCGCTCTCAAGACGGTAAAAGTTATAGGGGTCCAAAGTAAGGAAAAATGGCCTTCAAAACATGCTGTAATTTTTTAAATTATTCTAGAAAAATAAGCAATATGGGTATCAAAAGAAAGGTAATACGAGCATCTATCCAACGAGGTATCAAACATTAAAATCCATGCATAACTTTTTAAGATATAACTTCTTTTATACTTAACTATTTTCGTTTTGTAGTGTTAAAAACCATTTTCCGTACAAGGGCATAACGCTTTTAAGCTGGAAGTCCAAATTATATAAAAATCAAGGAATAATTGCAATTTAAGTAACTAAGGTATAACTAGTTATATATACGATGTAACATATATTATGGAGGAATATTTACGAAGTTAAATAGTTACATGAATGATTGAGGAAGAAAGGGCCACACTCGAGAAATTTTTAAAACATTTACAGAGTAATTTCTTAAAATAATTTTTTTTAAGAATTTTTGAAATATTTAGGAAAATAAATGGTGAATAAATAAAGCGCCGCAGCCGAAAAATTGTTATTTAAAATCGGCGCGATTTTTTTAAATATTTACATAGTAAATTATATAGTAACATTAACGATGGTTAAACAAAGCGCCGCATGCGAAAATTTTTTCGTCTTTTAAATTATCCTTAATTTTTTACATTCAAATTCATGGCATTAATTTTTGTCGTTTTTATTTGAATCTGAAATGCGTCTAAAATTTTGATGCAAAATAGTTGGTACATAAAAAGAGTTATATCTTAGAAAGTAATTAATGGAATTTTATGGTTAATAGCTTATTGAATAGGTAATAGAATAGCCTCATTCTTCCAGAAGAAGAATTTAACTGGTTCTCAAAACTATCTTTTCTGGAAGAATGATGAATTTTTTATCGACGCAGCCAATACCGCAAAAATTCAACATTGCAACAATTTTATAAGAAAAGTATTGACCACAAGCGACGAACAATTTAAAAACGACAACACCAACAGAATCAAAAATATACTAAAATCTAAGTATTACCCGACGAAAATAATAAACGATCTTATTAAGAAAAATCTGGAACGCACAAATGCCCACAACAATAATCACAGAGTAGGAGAAGATGGCAACCCTAAGAAGAAAACATTTTTTGGTATAGGGCTGTTCACATTTCAAACCGATCAAATCGATCATCAAATGATTTGACAATTGATTTGACCAACAGAATTTGTATGGATTTGATGGCGATTTGACGAGTGTGAACACTCATCAAATCGTTGGTCAAATCGTTTGATGAAAATCAAAATTTTTTGATTTTTCTGCTGATTTGACGAACGATTTGACCAGTATGAACACTCGTCAAATTGTGTAGTACGATTTTCTCAGTTCAAAAAAGTTTTCAACCTGAGCACATCGTGGCAAAAGAGGGAGCGGAAGAAAATAATAACAAAATAATAATAATTAACTGTTGCAAACAATTAATAATAATTTATAAAATATTTTTTCTTCTTCCAATACGATTTTAATAACAAGTGGTATTAAAATTTTTCCGTCATCGCGATGTGCTTACTTCGGTGTTCAAGATAAAATGAAATTTGACGAAAAATTTGATGAGTCTGAACACTTCTGTGGTCAAACGATTTGACAAATGATTTGATGAGCGGTTTGAAATGTGAACAGCCCTTATCACATATATTCCCAACTTGACCGACAGCAGAAATCTGCATAGGACAATAAACAACAAAAAAGACATATTCGCTCTCAAACCACACAAAACTTAAAAAAATATATTAGGGCTGTTCACATTTCAAACCGCTCATCAAATCATTTGTCAAATCGTTTGACCACAAAAGTGTTCAGTCTCATCAAATTTTTCGTCAAATTTCATTTTGTCTTGAACACCGAAGTAAGCACATCGCGATGACGGAACATTTTTAATACCACTTTTTATTAAAATCGTATTGGAAGAAGATGAAATTATATTATAAATTAATATAAATTATTTGCAACAGTTATTTATTATTTTTTTGCTATTATTTTCTTCCGCTCCTTCTTTTGCCACGATGTGCTCAGGTTGAAAACTTTTTGAACTGACAAAATCGTACTTCACAATGTGACGAGTGTTCACACTCGTCAAATCATTCGTCAAATCAGCAGAAAAATCAAAAAATTTTGATTTTCATCAAACGATTTGACCAACGATTTGATGAGTGTTCACACTCGTCAAATCGCCATCAAATCCATACAAATTCTGTTGGTCAAATCATTTGTCAAATCAGTTGATGATCGATTTGATGAGCGGTTTGAAATGTGAACAGCCCTATTCACAAATACAAAAACACGCATAGAAAAAGAACAGCAGCAAGACGTTGTGTGTGAAATTGGATGCAATGGAAAAGAAGGAGAGGACTGCAAACTAATCTACATAGGGACCACGAAGAGAGCGTAAGGAGTTAGACTAAATGAACACAAAGCAGAAATAAGAAATGAAAAAACGCAAGCGCAACATATTTTAGAGACTGGTCACTCAGCTGATTTTGTTCATACGAAAATAATAGACAAAGAGAGAAGAGAAACGAGACGATATATTTTGGAAAGCTTGCACATTCAAAACAAAGCGACAATAACAATGAACACAAAAGAAGACACAGACAACATTAGCTCCAACTACAGCATTGCCTTAAGGAAGGCCTAATATTAAAAAAACGTCACATGTATTTATGTTCGTTATTATTTTCAGTTTGTTTAAAAAATTTTTCCTGTGAGTTGTTGTTTATTGAGTTTAAATGTTAATCGTTTTTCAGTGTTTGTTAATGTGAAATTAAGTAAATGTAAGAATTTTTATTTGACTTTTTGTTATTATATGTTTAAAATTGGTTTTTTATAGTTTTTAGTAAATTGACATCCCTGAAGATGTAGGAAACTACCTACGAAACGTTGGGAAAAACAATGTAAAAATTTTTTTAATTTTTATCATTTAAAAACATATTGACCAAAACAGCCCAAACACGCAAATATATAGTATATCACTTATAGAAAGGAACTCTAGATATCTTGTTGGCAAAATTAAACAAACTTTTAATATTTATGAGTATATTTAAGTAAAAAAAAGCATATTCAACAAATCAAGGACAAAATTGAGAAAATTAAAAAAAGGTGAACATTTCTAATCATTTTCATTTGTTACTTTTCCAATTATTCTGCTTTTCGTTTTTAAGAAAATTTTTTCAGTTTATAAATTTATTAAAAAACAGCAGAGGTATGCAATTAAATTCACTCGCACCTTACAAAAATCAATTTTTTTGATATACAGTTGAGTCTGGATAGAGTGAACTAATTTTTGCTCATTGTATCCAGACTGTTCGCATCTTTGAGACTGATTTTTTTTTTTTAAATGGATGTTTTGGATTAAATCTTGAAACTTTTTTCTTCTGATTCTTTGAAATGTTTGTTACTAAAACGTTCACTATTTCGAGTTGTTCACTATTTCGGGGGTTCGTTATATCCAGATTTGACTGTATATCCAAATTTGAGGGTGTACTAAAAAAACTAGAGCTCAAACTTAAGCACGTGTTTCGAACTACACGTGTACATGTTCAAACTTCGTGAAACTCGTTTTTGAAAACACGTACTCGAACTAAACATGAATGTTAAACACGTACTACACGTGTAGTAGCAAAAGTACGTTTTCACGTGTTCACGTGAACTCGTTCACGTTTTTCAGTATTCACGTTTTCACGATTTAGACTCATCCAAGCCAATTTCCATAGGATTTTATTGTCTTTGGACAAGAGATTATATTAAAATAAGTTTTGCCAGCTTTATATAGCTTTATTGGAACTTGTTGGCGCTTCATAGGCTTCAATGGCTGGGTAAAAGCTGAGCTTTTGTGGTTTCTATAGAATCTTTTATATGATATTCATAAGTGGATGATATTATGGCCAATCGGATGTACTGGGACTACTCACGTCAAGGATGAGTTATGGTATCAATTATGGCTCAAATGGAAACCTTGGACAAGAAATGCATAGTTTTATTTCTTTAGTCCTTGTTTTTGTTATAGTGCCGTGATAATTGCAATGATACTATTGGCTATCGAATAAAAGATTTTTGACGAAAGCGTCCACGAAACCCATAAAATATAAAAAAACAATTAACAATTGACTGGTGAAAATATTCGTACTACACGTGAAAATGGGAGCTCTACAAAAAATCAAGTTTGCAATTATCTTATGTTTATTATCTACAACCTCTACTGTGCCATATGCCAAGTTTATCGATTTTTGTTCTCATTATGTTACACCGTGTTATTAATAAATAAATTTTTTTTTAGCTTTAATTTCCTGTAGCCACGACAACTACTTTTATCTACAGAATAATTTTAAGTTACCTGTAAAACTTGTTGAATGAGTTGCTGCTGGGGTTGTTGTTGATCCATCGGCTTCTGCTGCAAAATAACTGGCACAGTTTGGAGTCCTTGATCTGTTTTAATTGTTGCCATTGCAGTATGTTGTTGTGGCGTTGTGTTTATCTTCAAATGCTGTGATTGATTGGATTGAAATAATAATTGACGCTGCACGTTTTGTATTGGAACACCAGTTGCTTGTATTGTCGCCGGTATCATAAGTGGTTGCGGTTGATGTTCTTGAGTTTTGATCATAGGCGCCATGGGAGGGGGAATGTCTTCCAAATCTTCATCTTCAAGAATAGAAGCCGCCATTTCAGCATAAAGGTTTGCTGCATTTTTCGATGGCGTCACTTGAGGCTCATTCTTTTTACCCGCGTCTACTGACAAACGTTTAAGCGCTTCCCTGTTGCCGGTAATGAACTGCTCATCGGCTTTTCTTTTTACTCCAGCACTTGTTAGCGGTGGATCAGTAGTTTTTTTGTCGAGTATATCTACAAGCATTTGATTTGCCATAATAACAGGGCGTCCAGTATTGTCCTTAGTCACAGTTGTTGTTGTGTTAACGCCACTGAGTGGTGCTAATGGCGGTGGCGTAGATTCAATTATATGTTTCTTGTCCATGTTGGCTTGCGAATTCAATGGTTTAATCGTTGTTTGTCCCACCTTAAGTGGTGTGTTTTGCATTAGCGTATTATTGACTAAAGCACTGATGGATGAACTGGCTATCTTTAGTGGTGTGGGTTGTGCTGCTGCTGTTGCAAACATTTCTTTTTGTTTTTGTTGTCTTTGTGTAACTTTGTTAGCTAGTAAGCTTTTTATAAGTGATGATGAGGGCTGAGGTGCAGTTGTAGTCGAATTTGCTGCTGTTGCTCCAACATGTACTGAAGCTATTGCTTGGGATGTTGATGAGAATAGCTCTGCTGGTGTTGTAGTGCTTGGAGTTGCTTGTTCTTCTGTGGAGTGGAAAAATTATAAGAAATGTATCTGCTGTCGTTTGTTGGATTCTTTTGTGATTTGATCATTTTGTGAAATAGAAATTATTATTATCATTAAATACAAGTATAATTGAAGACATGAGAGAATGAAGGTGATATGTCGTATTTTCGCTGTTGTATGTATGCATCAAGGAAGATATAATGTTCTTTGAACTCAATTTTCTCGAAATTAGATCTTTTCGACATATCACCTTCATTCACTCGTGTCTTCAATTGTTTTATATATATTTATATTTATATATATTTTGTGTAGTCTTTTTTAGCTGACTCAAGTTTGTTGGTTTCTTTTTTTAATGTACGTACATAGATAACTCCTAAGGCACTGACCGATTGCGGCAATTTTTATTAAAAGTTAGAGACCATGAAGTGCCCATCTAAAAAGTGGGCGGCATTAGACAAAGGGGCGTGCCACTATTTCAATAAACCTGTATCTTAGGAAGTAAAGCCCTGCGTACGTGCACTTGAAACCGGCTTCAAACCATTTGTTTATTTCACACTACACTGCACTGTCTTGCTTTCTGCAAAGCAAGAGCTCACTGAAGTCAATGCAGGCTATAGATGATTTCGATCAGTACAGCAAGAATTGTGCGCGGTCGCCAGCAAAGACTTTTCTATAGTTTTGTTAACTCAAAACGTAAAGCCTCCAGCTTTCCACCCTTTATGAAATTCAATCAGGAAGAATCATCTTGTGACAATGTGATTTCTAACATGTTTGCAAACTTCTTTAAATCAACTTACTCCGATATACCATTTAATACTAGCACGATGTATCCTTTTCTCTCGCAGGTTAACTCTTTTGAAACTCCTGTAATAGACCCAAATATTGTTATGTGTTATCTTCGACAAGTAAAATCTTCTTTTACGACCGGCCCTGATAAAATTCCAAGCTGTATTTTAAAGCAATGTGCTACAAACCTGTGTACTCCTCTAGCCAACATTTTTAATATTTCCTTGCATAGTGGTTATTTGCCTATTATATAGAAGGATTCTTATATTATACTCCTTCATAAATCTGGCTCCGAGATAGATGTTTCTAACTATCGAGGGATTGCAAAATTAAGTGCAATCCCTAAGTTATTTGAGAAAATCATTACTGATCAATAAACCCACTCCGTGTCTTCCACCATTTCTGTCTTTCAACATGGTTTTCTGAAGAGTAAGTCCACTACAACAAACCTCTTAGAGTTTACTACGCGTGTTATAAATGGTTTTACTTTGGGACTGCAGACTGATGTTATTTATACGGACTTTAGCAAAGCTTTCGACAGTGTTTATCATAATCTTCTTTTGAAAAAACTCCACCTTATTGGGTTTCCTGTCACATTATTAAATTGGATAAATTCGTATTTATCTAGACGTACTCAAAAGGTTTTATATAAGAATTCTCTTTCAAAAAGTATTTCGGTCACTTCTGGAATTCCTCAGGGCAGTCATCTTGGACCGGTTTTGTTTTTACTATTCATTAATGATCTTCCTTCGGTAATAAAACACTGTAACGTCTTAATGTACGCTGACGACGTGAAACTTTTTCTTTGCTACAAAACACTCGAAGAACATCTTTTGCAATCTGATCTAAATAGACTTGTGGACTGGTGTAGCTTAAATATATTAAATCTCAACTTAAAAAAATGTAAGCAAATGACATTCTCGCGAAGATCTGCTAATAACATAAATTACACTATAAATAACACTAACTTAGAAATAGTTTCCAGTTTCCTCGATCTTGGTGTTATTATGGATTCAAAACTTCGCTTCAATCTTAATGTTAATATGGTGATAAATAAGGCAAAAGGAGTCCTTGGTTTCATTAAAAGATGGGCTAAAGAATTCAGTGATCCCTTTACTACTTAATTATTATATACCTCTCTCGTAAGGCCAATTCTTGAATATGCATCAGTTATATGGAACCCACAATATAATGTCTACATCGACGCCATAGAATCCGTTCAAAAACAGTTTTTACTTTTTGCTTTACGTCATAGTCATTGGAATCCCAATAGTATGCTTCCATCGTATGAAATACGCCTTAAAATTATTTTACTACCTTCCCTAAGAAGCAGAAGAATGATGCTTAATGTCAAGTTTCTGTATAAATTACTTCGTGGCGAGATTAATTCAGAATATCTCATCTCAGCTCTAAATTTTAACATCCCAAGCAGAGGAACTAGACATTTTCTGTTTTTCAAGTTGATTCAGTGCAGTTCTAATTACGCTCTTCTGTTACACGTCCCTAGCTATCGTACCTGGCATGACCGCGCGCCGACTAGCTCAGAATTTCCGGGCGCAGTTCTCAACCCGTCATGCCAGGTCGAGGGAGCAAACAATAACTTCCGGTCTGCACCGGAAGTGAAAATACCAAAAGATAAACCCTACTAAAGACAAAAAAAAATCATCTCATTTTGTTATATTCGCAACACTGAAATTGACACTTGCAATGTGAATAAAAACTCCTAGCTCGTCACCACCAGATCAGTTCATACGCCTTAACCATCCATCACACACAAAACAGGAGAAGATGTTGTCTCCCGGTACCCACCCATCCTTGGTTATCAGTTGTATTATTCTCTCTCTTTTTTGTTGATAACCCCATTTACTCGACAGCCTAATTCGCTACTAATCGGATATTACCACCACATCACAATCACAGAAGCACCCCTGTCTCCAGGCTCCCACTTAAAAAAATTTAGCAGACCATATTAATTTGGCTAATAACAATTCACATCTTTATTTATAAAAATTTTCTAATATTATCGTTTTTATTTCTTTTCAGATTTGCAGTATCTAATACTTTACAATATTTCAAGAACAAATTTTTTTCTTATCTTTCTTTCTATTTAGCTAGCAGCTTACTTAATTAAATTAACATATTAATCACAAAATCAGTGCTAAAAAAAATCTAATATTTTTACAATTCTTATGTTTACTTCCTTTTCTTTTCAGATAATTAGTTAGACTACAACAGATCGGATCCTACATTATAATATTTTATACATTTTCTTACAGCTTATTTCATTTTGTTTGTTAAAAAAAAACTACTAAACTCATTATTTTTCTAGTTCACAATTTTAATAATTTCTTTCTTCTCTTATCTTCTATCTCTTTTCAGATTCATCTCTATCCAGACTATTCTACAATATCTTTAAGTTAAACTTAGTTTATATTTAAAAAAAAACCTAATTGTAATTATTTAATACACCCGGTGAAAAATCTTAGTCGTTATACTCAAAAAGATTTATTTTTTTATACCATTGCAAAATTACGAATTTCCTTATTTCACCATTTTGTTAAGAAATCGCTTTATGACCAACTGTTAATCAATATAAATTGTACATCAAATACCATATACAGGGTTGCCAATATTCGAAGCGCCCATTTTGTTTTTAAATAAATCAAAGAAACCACAATTTTTTGTCTGTTCGTCATGAATATCATTTAATTGGGTTCAAGTAGATTTGCTTACATTGTTTCTTGAATATGATATCTCGTAAATGGTCCATTGGCCTCTACGATATATTGTGCCCGTTTTGCAGCATTTTCCATGGTTTTCTTCAACATTTCGATAGGAATGGCGGTTATTTCTTGACGGATGTTGGTTTTCAGCTCTTCTAGGGTCTTTGGCTTGTTGACGTAAACCTTTGATTTCAAATAACCCCACAAAAAGAAGTCTGGAGGCGTTAAATCTGGTGATCTTGGCGGCCAATCGAAATCACCATTTTTTGACATCAAACGGCCAGGGAACAATTGCTTCAAAAAATCGATTGTAGTGCGGCTTGTGTGTGGTGGCGCGCCGTCTTGTTGAAACCAGTAGTGCCTGATACGCTTTCGACGAACGATTAGCATGAAAAAATTGTTTATCATATCGCGATAACGCTCCTGATTGACGGTAACTCTGTGACCATTATCATCTTCGAAAAAGAACGGCCCAATGAGCATTTTAGCACAAACGCCGCACCAAACAGTGACTTTTGCATCGTGAAGAGGTACCTCTTGAATCTCTTGTGGATTTTCAGTGGCATAAATACGGCAATTTTGTTTGTTTACCGTTCCGTTCAACTGAAAATGAGCTTCATCGCTCATTGAGTTGAGTTTTCACTATTGACTTGTTTTGTTGAATGTAAATTTCAACAATTTTAGAGCGTTCGCGTGGCGTGTACTGTTCCATTGTAAACATTTGCTTGGAATGACGCTTCAAGCGCGGTATGTCATTAGTCGATTTGGCATCACTGCGGAAAGTTACAGTGTTGCCAGATGGGCGCTTCGAATAATGGCAACCCTGTACATATGTTACTTATGCAAACCAATTTTCAATAAAAAAAAAAATTAATTAAAGTAAGAAAACAAACATGTTAAAAAAACACAATTTATGGTTAATAAATATAATTCAAAGCAATTAACAACGCTTTTATATAATGGGGCAGTCAATGAGTTTTCGGAATATGGTAAAATTTTGGGCCCTTTTTTTACTTATCGGACAAATTTTTCTCTATATTTTTTTCCGTTTTTTTTTATTGTTTTATTCCTACCTAAGGGAGCTCGCTTAGGACGAAGTCGACTGTAGAACAGTAGTAACACATCCCGAAGGACATTTTCTTAACACAAAAAAATTTTATTACCACTCATTCATTGCCTCACACTTTACAAAGAAACTGATTTTTAAATACTTGTATTGTTGTACATTACTATTGAAACATATAATTTTCTTTACAGGCTTCTTTTCTATATATATATATATATGTACATGCTTAATTAACAAAAATTCTTCTTTAATTTTTTTTTCTTTTCTTAGAGATTATTTTTTTTTGTTTTTTTTTTGTATTTAAATTTTAATTTTTTTTTTAGTGCAATATTTCAGTTATTCAATATGAAATTTTTTATTTTTCAGAATACAATTATTTTGAATGGAATGCAATTCTTAATTTTTTTTTTAATCAATCATTTTGATTATAAGTAATTATTATAAGTAAATTTTAGTTCTTTGGACTACAATTATTTTAATTGGAATACAATTATCTGAATTTTTCAGACTGCAATTATTTTAGTTTTGTTGGAACGTAAGTATTTTAAATCTTTGGCCGGCAATATTTTAAAAATTTTTTTCTTTGCAGGTGTTTCAGTTATCAGACATGCAATATATAAATTTTTGGAAGCATTTTTTTCTTTATACTTTTTTTTTCTTTTTTTGGAAATAATTATAATTTTAATTTGTTGGAAGTATCTTTTTCTTTATATTGTTTTTTCCTCTTTATGGAAGAATTCTAATTTTTATTTGTTGGAAACGTATTTTTCTTTATATTTTTTTTTCTCCTTTTGGAAGAATTCTAATTCTAATTCGTTGGAAACGCACGGGACTCTGAATATCAGCTAGGACATAAATTAAATTTAAAAGCACTTATCTTTTTTTTTCGTTAAATCCGCCGAGCACCGGATATCTGCTGTTGCTAAAAATTTTCTGCTGCCGTGCACCAATTTCTCTTGGGCAATCGTCATTTCTATGGCCTCTCTCTCTGCTTTTATTCTAATTGCGAAAATCACTTTTAGCCTAATGCCACACAACACAAAAAAAACTACTCACCAGGTCCCTTGCGTAGATGATTACAAATAATTCTTTTTGCTCTTCCAACAAAAAAGACACAATCTGGTGATCCTGAATCTATCCTCTTTTCTTTCTAATTCCTGCCTTCACTAATCCTTGTTTGGGCTGCTTCCTTCTGCCTTCCGCTATTAGAAACTTTCGTCCTCTAAATTCCTTGCCACTCGTAGTTTGGCCACTGATGTCAAAATTTGTGTAAATGTTGCAATTGTCCTTTTTTCCTCCTTTTGTGTGTCCTTATCACTTTATGATAGACTTTTTCTTTTTTTTTTTAACTTTTAAATCTATATATGTTTTTTTTTCTTCACTTCACTGACTTCTCTTTCTTAGACTTTGCACCAGAATGAAACTTTAAAAATTTTCCTCATCAGATGAACCCTCACGTCAACCTCAACTAACTGAACTTTTCCCATACTTCTTTTCCCCTATTCCTGATGTTTTTGGTGCCTTTGCGGTTTCTATATTTTCCCGGCCTTCTAGATTGTTCTATACCTAATATATATATATATATATTCTTTCGAATTATATATATTTCCGATTTTTGCCTCCAAAAGTCCAAAATATATATCACCTAACCCTTCCCGACTTTCCTTCTCTTATTCCTTATTTTTCCCCCCTTCTTTCCCCCTTTTGTGGTCTTTTTCCGTATATTATAAAGAAAAATCGGAATCTTATGTACCAGGCGTTCATACTCATTTAGTAGGTATACGATTTGCACCTTCATGAATGAATCGACTTAACTTTCGGCTTCCAGCTCTTTCCCTACTGATCAATGAACTTTTTGCTCTGGCAACACTATTTCCCTACTACTATGTCTCACTTTTCCACTACGTTCTTCTTTTACTATCATAGGTACGATGTTGATTGAAACATGATGGCTGCCTTCAGTAGCTGTCACAAGTAGTCGGCAAACAACAACAGAATTCGGCAAGGTAAGTTTATTCATTAAATTATCTCTTAATAATATCTTTTCAGGCTATTTCAATGATATCAGACATTCGCCAGGTTCCTGTTTTATTTTAATGACAAGTAAGTGCTTATCTTTATTTGAGGTTGCATTAAAATCAACATTCATATATTTTTACATTGCAGACAAACAGACCAGCGCTAGGGTGACCAGGTGGTTGTTCCAGCTATATATATTTTTTTAGCAGGTAAGTAATGAGTGTTTATTTCTAATTCATTTTTAAATGTTATTTTTTTCCAGATCTCCCGCTTACATCGCACGCAACACTTCATGAACCTTTATGATGTATGTGCAGTGATTTCAATGGCAACTTCAACATGATTAATTTTTCTGATTCGGTAGACGTCTTAAAACGGAAAATTATATTACATTTAAATAATTAAATCAATTCAACTTCATCCTATTTTGCCTAACGCAGTTTTATGACAATGTAATATCGGTAATTGAATTTGTTCTGTTTCTCCTTTTTGTCTCGATATTTTGTTTTATTAAATAAGCACCATCAAATATGAATCGTTTTTAAAACTTACTTTTTAATTAATCAATGGGTCATGTGAATAAAAATCAGCAAATGCTTTTACTGAATTTTTCTAGTAAAAAGTATGGATTTAGTGAATAAAAAAAGCTATATCTATATAGCTTTTTTTATATCTATATCTATATAGCTTTAAGCTTTTTAAGCTATATCTATATAGCTTTTTTTATTCACTAAATCCATACTTTTTACTAGAAAAATTCAGTAAAAGCATTTGCTGATTTTTTATTCACATGACCCAATATTTTAATTTTAAATCGAATTGTGATTTACGTGCTCACGTGGTTTCCTGATTTGAAATTAGACAGAACTCACACTATCACCTGGATTGGTGTGCCTGAGTATATCTCTTTTCCACACAAGTTTATGCCTGCGTTGGCCCAAATGCATATCCAACTAATTGGGATTTTGATTTGGCGGATATGAGATTTATCTCATTTCCACGTAGGTCCTTGGGTTGGACAATGGCCGCAAACCAGTTAAAATGAGTTTAGTGTTTTGGATTGTTTTTGAAATCAGGATTGTTTTTCGAGTACATTAAATTGATAATCCCTATAATTGAATTCGATGTTGCTTATTTATATAAAATTAAATATACTTAAATACGCGTTTGTTATATATTAAATTTTTAAATTCCGCTGAAAAGCCAATTAATGTTCTTAGTGGAAAATCCTAATTGCCAATAGGGGGTATGTTTAGTACGTAGATGCATTCTGTCTGTCCCGGCTGATCCGGGCAGGATCTAGAATGTAAATCGTGCATGCGTATAGGTCGGGTATACATATATTTGGAAGATTCATACCTCCGGGCGAATCCAAAAAAAAAAAAATAAATATCAACAAGGAAAAAAATACCAGCAACGACAAGAAAAAACAACAACACACATGTGCTGTATTGTTGCGGTGCAGCTGCGCCTGTTAACGATTCAACGAATTACAACAATCATGAAAATCGTGAGGTAGTTGATGGTAAACAATTTGTCGAGATATGCGCTGACGACCGCTGATTAAAGTTATCAAAATGATCTAAATGACCTACTGCTTGTTGTTGTAGGGTTCCGTTTGGTATTGAGCAAATCAAACTCTCACGTGTTATAGATAACAGTCAACCGAGAGCAATGCAATAAATAACAGTGCTTTATTAGGTAGGTAGGAGGTAGGAGGAATTATTTCAAACCTAGTATTTTCAATTATTTTCAAAAATATTCAATTATTTCACCTGCGGTCGAAATTCGACCAACTGTCTGTAAAGAAGTGAGCAAAAATGAGCACTAACGTAGCGAATGTTAAGGCACTCAAGCGGCGATTTGAGAAAACAGAACATAAAGATGCATAACGAAGATGACAGCACTCGTTTGTCATTTTTGTAGCGTTTAAGTTTGTTTACATAATCGTATAAAAACCCTCTACTATAATCGTAGACCTTACCTTTTAGTTATTTTATTTTGAATTTTTAAATTATGTTCTTCGATTTATTTGTTAACGTCTATGGGTAATAATCCATAGACTAAGCAAAAATAATTTAATAAGTAATAAAAATAAAGATTAACAAACTAGTTTCTATTTAACAACAGTGTAATAGTGGTTTTAAAAGCAACTTTAGGCATAGAAAAATCGAGTAAGTTATTATTATAGATACTGTTTAAAGCTATAAGAGCTCTATTAATTGGCTCATTAGTGGCATAATTAGTTCTATGACACCTAATGTAAAAATAATTCGAGCTCCGTAACGACTTTTGCGGAAAATTAAACGATATTAATTTAAGTAAGTTTCCACATATAACATTACCATTAATCAGATCATAAATAAACATGATACTATGCAGTAGTCTCCTATCTTCGAGAGATGATAGACCAATAAGCAACCGACGTGTCCTATATGAGGGAAGAGGTTCAGGAAAAATAAAAGAGCGCAAAGCAAATTTTAAGAATCTTTTTTAACTTTTTCCAGTCTAGCAATATGTATCGAGTAAAAAGGACTCCAAATAAATGAAGCGTTTTCAAAGCTAGATCTTATAAGGGAAGTGTATAATGTTTTTAATGTGTAAGGGTCAACAAACCCAACACTGTTTCGCCTAAGAAACGCTAAAAGCGAATATGCTTTGGGGATAATTCCATTTAAGTGAGAGCTAAAAGTAAAGCTAGAATCAAAAATTACACCAAGGTCACGAATTTTTGATAATCTGGCTAACTTAGTGTTGTCAAAATTATAATCAAAAATAATTGGTGAGTGGAGCTTGTAATAAGAGACAACATAACATTTTCCAAGGTTAAGAGATAATTTGTTTTGCTTAAACCAGGAAAAGACATTATAAAGATCAGATTGGAAACGAGAAGCGTCGCAATCACTTTTAACTTTAATGAAAACTTTAAGATCATCCGCGTAAAGTAAAAATTGAGCATTAAGAAAGCATTTAGATACATCATTAATGAAGATAACAAAAAGTAATGGTCCAAGTATGCTATCTTGTGGAACCCCAGACACTGCTAAAAATGGCGAAGATTTTGCATTGTCAATGACAACATAAGAAACCCTATTTGAGAGGTATGAACTCATCCAAGATAGAAAAATGGAATGAAAACCAATCTTGGCAAGCTTGAGGAATAAAAAATCGTGTGACAACCTGTCAAAAGCCTTAGAGGTGTCAGAGTAAACGACATCAAGTTGGTGCCGATCATCAAAAAAAAAGAGATGCAGTAATTTGTGAAGACACTCAGGTTAATTGTAGTTGACCTGCCAGATACAAGTCCATGTTGGTTTGGACAAATTGAGTTTTGACGTAGAATTACGTCTTACAGCGCGGTTTATATGGGGGTCATTTTCACGAATTTTTTCAAAGTGATATTTGACACTTGGGGTATACCCACAGCCTTTAATATTCATCGTACAAAGAAAAAAAATATGCCAAAATATCAGTTTTAGTGGGAATAAAACGAATATCTAATAAAATAGTAAAATCTAAGAAGATGAAAAATTCATATATTCGTATGAGAAATGCACAAGCTGCTAGCTGCTTAGATGCAGTAGCTGCTTATGATGTTTTTTAGGTTGTTTTTGTTGTTGTGTTTGCTTGTTTGGTTCGTAATCACGTCGTTCGTTGTTATGCTGCTTTTGTTGTTGTTGTTTTTTATTAATATTTATGTAAAACATACATATATAAATACACATCAGTTGCGTTCCTTTTTTTTTTTGTTTCCCAGATAGCCCATCGGCTCTCTTGAAAACGGTGTGCACTTTTTAAAGGAAGCGGACCGTTTCGTTGTCAGCAAACTACGCATTGTTTGTTTCATATAAGCGTACCATTTATTAAGTTGTATATTAATGTTGATTTTCTATGATTTAAATAAAAATTCTAAATGTTTGATAGATTAAATCATTCTTGATTTTAAATACAAATTCTAGTTGTTTGATAATTTAAAATTGTTTATTGAGCTTTAGGTCAGATTAGAACAATTTGTATTTAAATTATAGAAAATCAACACAATAAATAACAAGGTCATATAGAAAACTTTAAGTTGTATATTAATTTTATTTGTTGTTAAGCAAATGTAACCTTTTCCTGAAATGGTTTTTATTAAGTTGCATTAATAAACTAAACAATAAACGGCAACTCAACTGCACTACCTTGATTTCAATACAAGATTCAATGCATATTTCAGAGTTTTTTGGCGAACGGGTGAAAAAGAGGGAAAAAAGACAAGAACAAACGACGCATCAAGCGAATATGATATAAATTTCAATTCAATTCTTGACAGGTATAAAAAGGGACTTTACAATTATGTAGAGAACGGAACATGTTGTTTTCATACCAGAACATCAGACGATGACGTTTTAAGTACCGTTTAGCTGGAACAGTGACATTCATGGCTTGTTGGGTTGTAATACAATAGAGAATACAGATGCACGTGGCTAGAGAGCCAGTATGTGTCTACAAAAAAATGTACTACTACTAGCCAAGGTTGCCAGTTAAAATTTAAAACAATTCCGACAAAAAGTTCCCTTTTTGACAGTGACATAAATTACCATGGTAAAGATAAAACAAAAAAGTTTCTATCGCAATCAAAACATATCAAAAAAAAATCTCACGATCATTAAAAATTACCTCAAAAATACCACGCGTTTTAAAAATACCACCACAAATTCCGTATGCATTTAAAATTGCCACAAAAATCTCATTCGCATTAAAAAATACCACAACAAGTCCCATATGCACAAACAATTTAAAAAACATTAAGAAATACCATAAACAAACTTTGCTTACTAAAAAAGAAAAAAAATGTAAGAAGAATATTACCAAACTCCCACGGAAATTTAAATAATACCCTGCTGAATTTCCACGCCAATTAAAAAATACCACGCTGAATTAAAAAATTTAATAGGAATTCCCGGAAACAAAAATTCCTAAGGCCAATTAAAAATTACCACGAATGGGATTTTTCCAACATAACTGGCAACGTTGCTACTAGCTTCTGATATTGTTGTTTTGGTTCTGCATGTGCTGCAAAGGGCCGTTTTTCACTCGGCAATTCTATAAGAAATAATTCGCTGCAAGTAGTTTGTTGACTACTCGGGTTTAAAGGGGACTTTCGTAAGCCCCTTCATGCGGGCGAATAATCAACAAACTGCTTGCGGCAAAGGCAATTATTGCCGAGTGAAAAGCAGGACAAAGAGATCTTGCTACCAGAGCAATAATTGCTTTCGCCGCAAGCTCTAGAATTTTCTTGTGTGACGAGTGAAAAGCGGGACATAGTAAGCAAAGTTCTGTTTATTTTCTGTGGACGATTCGGCTAATTCCTTCTAGCGCTGCTCAACCGCTGTGATCATGCTCTTTTCTGTGCGTCGTTGTTTTAGATTTGCTTGATAATTGTTGTTGGTTCAGTTAGCTGAAAATTTTTTAGATGTTCTTAATTTTTACTCGACATGAACAGCTGTATTTGACAACTAGCTCGCTTTTCTCTGCTTTCTACTTCATTCCTCTCCGAGTGGGTCCTACCTGGTTATTCTGCCATGAGTTGGAGTACGAATAAAACTAATGTTTATTTTCAGCATGTATGTATACTACAACGCAAATTTGCGCATGCGTTACTAATGCTGGTATGACTCTTGCTTTTTTTGCATTTTTAAGATATTAAAAGAAGGGTAAAAAAGAAAGAAATACTTTGTGAAAAAAAGATAATGATAGTAGGCTGTTTAAAAATTACATTTCCAAGTAATTTTGAATTTTGTAAAAATATTAAATTATTGGTTTGGGAAAAAATTGTTTTGATGTTTAAATAATAAATTTTATTATCAAAGTTGTGGAAGAAATAAAAAATCAGCTGCTTCATTTGATGAGGCTGTTTAAAAGCGGTTGTTTGAGCAGGACTTGTTCTTGTCAGCAAAAATATTGAGTCTCGTCAAATGTAGAGCTGCTCAGCAACTTGGAGAAATACTTTTCCTTTCTGCGTTGGGATTCCATCAAATATGAAGCAGATAAAAGATTTAATTGTGCGATGCTCACAATATTGTTTTTCATATCAATTGTGATTTGTATTAATATATAATCATATATTAATAAAACTATTTGTATACAAATTGTGAAGTGTCACAATATAATGTGAATCTGTCAATTTTTAAGCTGCCAGCGTCTGAAAAAGTAATTTTTTTTACATTTTTCCGCCATACCTATATCGTACTCCTCACACCACTTTAAGATTGAATAGCTTCGTTTGGTGTGTTGCTCTATTTGGATTTTTCAGATCTTAAAAATGCAAAAAAAAAACAAGTGTCATATGGGCTTAAGCATGCGTTGTGCTTTTACATTTATTTTTTAAATACCATAATAAATTCGAATTATTTTTATTATGCATTATATTCTTTCCATATTACAAATTTATTTTGTTAACTATTGGGGGTTGGAATTAGTTTAAAAGGTTTCTAAGAGATGGCGTAACTATCAATAGATCGCATCGGGCACACCTGTGACTATATTCATTTCAAAGCACATTGTCTAAGCTTCATTTTTTAGTATGTGTCATTCCACTGAAGTGTAAACAACATATATTTTTTTCTCTGTGAACATGTCGACTTTCGTTCCAACAAAACGCAATTTGCGGGAAGGTTTACTTTTGTGCTTCCATTTGAAGAAAAAAGCGGTTGAAGCACAACGCACGCTTACTGAGGCTTACGGGGACTATGCTCCATCGATTTCTACTTGTGAGTACTGGTTCCGTCGGTTTAAAAGTGGTGATTTTGATACGGAAGACAAAGAGCGTCCGGGCCAGCCGAAAAAGTTTGAAGATGAGGAATTGGAGGCTTTGCTCGATGAAGACCCGTGTCAAACCCTTCAAGAATTGTCAGAATCATTGGGAGTCGACTTATCAACGGTCGGCAAACGCTTGAAGGCCATGGGAATGATTCAAAAGCAAGGAAATTGGGTGCCGTACCAGTTGAAGCCGAGAGACGTTGAACGGCGATTTTGCATGTGCGAACAACTGCTTCAACGGCATAAAAGGAAGAGTTTTTTGCATCGTATTGTCAATGACGATGAAAAGTGGATCCATTACGATAATCCTAAGCGAAAAAAATTGTGGGGACCACCCGGCCATGCATCAACATCGAGGGCCAAGCCGAATATTCATGGCGCCAAGCTTATGCTGTGTATTTGGTGGGATCAGAAGGGTGTCGTGTACTATGAGCTGCTAAAACCTAACGAAACCATCACTGGGGAACGCTACCAACAACAATTGATGCAATTGAGCCGAGCATTAAAGGTTAAACGGCCGGAATATGCCAAAAGACACGACAAAGTGGTTTTTCAACATGACAACGCACGGAGGCGCTGAATTGGGATGTGCTACCCCACCCGCCTTATAGCCCAGACATAGCCCCTTCCGACTACCACCTATTCAGATCGATGACGCATGGCTTGGCTGAGCAGCGCTTCACTTCTTACGAGGATACAAAAAAATGGGTCGATTCGTGGATTGCCTCAAAAGACGAATCGTTCTTCCGGCGCGGAATCCATATGCTGCCAGAAAGATGGGAAAATGTTGTAGCTAACGATGGACAATACTTTGAATAATATACATTGTACCGTTGTTTCTAAATAAATGCTCAAAAACCGAAAAAAACCTTTAAAATTAATTCCAACCCCCAATAAAATTTTAATTTTAAATTACATTTCATATATACATGTAGTGTTATCTTATTATTACATTTTAATATTGTTTCAATTGTATGTAAAACACTTTGTTTTAAAACCACTTAGTTTTTAAGTTCTTTTTGTATTTTTTAGAATTAAGTTTTCATATTTTAAATGTATAAAAATATTTCAAAATTTTTCAGTATCTAATAAATTATTCAATCATACGAATAAATTTTTATTATATTTCTCGTGGAAATATTTAATTTCCACAATTGGCGATCCTGCCAGGAGACCGGACCAACGATACCAACGAGCTCATCAATACTCAACCAGAGCAACCCCGCGCTCTAAGCCACTGAAGTAGAGCAACCCCGCGACACGCTCATAAGTTCTCGCGCTCAGTCTCTACGCGCCACAGCAACAACAACAATTGCGTCAACAACTAAAAGTGCAGCTACAGCAACATCTACATCATCACAACCAACCCGCAAAAACCTGTGCGCAAGGCACCGCTACCACCAAAACCGCCACAGCACCAACAACAACAACATCACAGCCTGCAGTCGTGAGCAACTTACTCACTGCAGAGCTACAACAGCGAACCCACCTCACCACAACGAAGCAAATAGCAGCAGCGTATCTCGACGCCAGCAACAACGCCGACATCGACAACAACTTCGGCAGAAATAGCGACGTCAACGTCAACAGCAACGCCAACGTTGACAGAGACGCCAACGTCGAAAGAGACGCCAACGTCGAAATAGAAGCCAACGTCGAAAGAAACGCTAACGTCAGCAGAGAAGTCAACGTCAACAGCAACGCCAACGTTGACAGCGACGCCAACGCAAGCAGCGACGCCAACCCAAACAGCGACGCCAACGCAAGCAGCGACGCCAACACAAACAGCGACGCCAACGCAAGCAGCGACGCCAACACAGGCAGCGACGCCAACGCAAGCAGCGACGCCAACACAAGCAGCGACGCCGACGCAAGCAGCAACGCCGACGCAGGCAGCAACGCCGACGCAGGCAACGACGCCGACGCAGGCAGCAACGCAAAGACAGGCAACGACGCCGACGCAGACAGCGACGCTGAAGTAAGCAGCGCCACCGACGCAAGCAGCGACGCCAAAGCAAGCGGTGACGCCAGAAACAAGCAGCGACGTCAGTAAATCAGCGACTAAGGATTGGTATTTATATACACTACACAATTAGCTTTTTAGCGGATGTAAAACGATAAGCCGGCGCTTATCGTTTCACAACCGTAGGCACTACACTGCACGCTAGGCACACTTCAATTTTATTAATATTATTTTAAGAAATTTATTTGTAATAAAGCTAGTATTCTTTAAAACAATACAATGCAACGTACTCCTACTCGGTTATCCACCTCAGGAGACGGAGATAACCATTTAATTAATTTTGAGCCTCCTTTATTGAACCCTTTCGATGATTCATCATCTAACATTGAAGTTCATGCAACGTCAGTCAAACTCCCACAGTTCTGGACTGATAGTCCTGATGCATGGTTTATTCATGCAGAATTCCAATTTCGATCTAAAGGGATTACCACTGACCAAACAAAGTATGAATATCTTGTGACTGCACTTCCACAAGAAGTCATAGTTACGGTATTAGATTTCATACAACAACCACCTTCAACCAACTTGTATGAAGGTTTGAAGAAAGTTCTGATAAATAGACATACTTTAAGTGAGAACAAACGGTTCGATAAGATGCTATCTGACACTGAGATGGGTGACCAAAAACCATCTCAATTTTACAGATCCTTGCTTCTTTTAGCTGGTTCAACAGTCAACAAAGACTTAGTTTATAAGCTTTGGTTACGTAAACTACCTAAAAGTCTGAACATTGCTTTGACAGGATCTGGTCATAAGGAATTAGATGAGTTGTTATTACTCGCTGATAACTTGTGGGAGGTATTAGCAGAATCTGAGGTATCTGCAATCAAGAATAACTTTAATGTATCGAAACACATCTCTAATTCTAATGAGATAGCAAATATTACTAAACATTTTACAGAACAAACATCTAAAATTTTTGAATGTTTTCAAAAACTCTCGCTTGATGTTGATGAACTTAAGAATCAACGTTTCAGTCGTCCAATTTCCAGAAGATTTAGTTCCAGAGGAACTTCAAGACGTCGATCGTCTTATAGGTCCTCTTCAGGTCAACGACCTTCCAATTGGGTATGTAAGTACCATTTCAGATTCGGTAAAAACGCACGTAAATGTGAGCAACCATGTGCATTTGTTCAAAACGACAACTTTTCACCACACAACATAACACAACACAATTCAACAAACTAAAAGACTCTGTTGTCGCGACGACTGATAATAGACCCGTCATACATACACGTCGTCTTTTTGTATTTGACCCCTCTAGTAAATTAAATTTTCTTATTGACAGTGGAGCAGAGGTATCAGTTCTACCTTCCTCAAAATTCAAAATTTCAAACAAAAAATCAGATTTGGTATTACAAGCTGCTAATGGCACAGCAATCTCTACATTTGGAAAAAAATTATTGACACTTAATTTAAATTTACGACGTGAATTACCATTTTCATTTATTATAGCTGACATCTCCAAACCTATTATAGGTGCAGATTTCTTGACAAAATATGGCCTTCTTATTGACATTAAACACAAACGTCTCATTGACCCTTTAACTAATTTATCTGTCAATACAATTTCAGCATTTTCTGAAACATCTTTACCTAAATTATTTACTATAGATAACAAGTATACACAATTACTCAAAAAATTTCCTTCTTTAATAACAGAACCCGATTACACAGCACCAATTAAACATCACACTGTACATCACATTGTCACTGAAGGACAATTACCTTACACAAGACCACGACGTCTAGACTTGCCAAAGTTAAAAGTAGCTAAACAAGAATTTCAGTTCTTAGTTACTTCTGGTATTTGTAGACCGTCAAATTCTCAAACATCCTCTCCATTACACCTAGTACCTAAACGCGAGCCCAATGATTGGAGACCATGTGGCGACTACAGAAGACTTAACACAATTACAGTACCTGACCGATATCCATTACCACACATACATGATTTTTCTTTAAATTTACACAATACATGCATTTACTCAAAACTCGATTTAGTCAGAGCATATCATCAAATACCAATGGCACCTAACGACATACACAAGACAGCAATCACTACACCTTTTGGGATGTTCGAGTTCCTCCGTATGCCATTTGGCTTGAGGAACTCAGCCCAGACATTCCAGAGGTTCATTAATGAAGTGCTACATGGACTAGATTTTATTTTCGTATACTTAGATGACATCTTGATTGCTAGTGAGACAGAAACACAACATTTCGAACATTTAACGCAAGTTTTTAGAAGACTCAATGATTACGGTTTAAACATAAAACCTAACAAATGTGTATTCGGAGTTGATAACATTGACTTTCTTAGCTACAACATATCTAAACACGGAATACGTCCGTCACAAGAACGTGTTAAATGCATTCAAGATTATCCACAACCGGTAACAGTCAAACACATGCAAAAATTTATAGGTATGACAAATTACTACCACAGGTGCATTCCTAAACTCGCACACATGCTTGAATCCATTTATGACATGGTAACAACAGCTTCGAAAACTAAAAGCAAACATTTACAGTGGACAGACGCTACTTTACATGCATTTACAACAATCAAAGACAGTTTTGCCACGCAAACACTTATTAACCATGTTAATAGTAAGGCACAACTGTCGATTGCTGTAGATGCATCCATTACCGCAATAGGTGGCGTTTTACAACAAGAACATAACAATAAACTTGAGCCTATAGCTTTCTTCTCTAAGAAACTTTCACCTGCTGAAACGAAATATAGTACATTTGACAGAGAATTACTTGCGATTTACTTAACTATTAAACATTTTCGACACTTCCTGGAAGGTAACATTTTTACAGTTTTCACAGATCACAAACCTTTAGTTAATGCATTATCTTCTAAAACCGAACGTAGTCCTAGACAAACACGACACCTTGAATACATAGCACAATTCACTAACACAATATTACACATTAAGGGTACAGACAACTCAGTAGCAGATGCACTTTCAAGATGCGAGGTAACAGAAGTTAGAACACCCGACCTTGATCTCAAACAATTACATCAGGAACAAATCATTGACACAGAACTCAAGAGCATAACAGACAAAACAACTTACAAGTTTGAACAAGTTGATATTCCGTTTTTAAACATAAAAATTTGGTGTGAAAATTCTACAAATAATACAAGACCATACATTCCCCAAACACTACGGAAAAGAGTTTTTGATCAAATACATAACATTTCACATCCAGGAACTAGAGGTACTAGACGACTAATCACACAACGATATTTTTGGCCTAACATGAACACACAAATAAACAAATGGACTCAAGAATGTATTAGATGTCAAAAATCTAAGGTACATAGACACACTAAAACACTACCTCACAAGATAAACATTCCGAGCGGTCGTTTTGAACATATTCATATTGACTTGGTTGGCCCATTACCGATTTCAAATGGTTACCGATATTTGTTTACCATAATTGACAGGAACACACGTTGGCCTGAGGTTTATCCTCTTAAAGATACAAGGGCTAATATTATTGTTGACACGTTCCAAAGAGAGTTTATATCACGCTTTGGGGTTCCTCTGGAAATTACTTCTGATCGAGGACCTCAGTTTACATCAACTACATTCAAAAATTTTATTACCAAATTTGGTTGCAAACACATCAAAACTTCAGCTTATCACCCACAAGCTAATGGGATGATAGAACGTTTCCATCGTCAACTCAAAGCTTCTCTTATAGCGAGCAATAACCAAAACAATTGGTACTCAGAATTACCACTAGTTCTATTAGGGCTAAGATCCACGTTTAAAGAAGATGTTAAAGCATCCCCTGCTGAAATGGTTTATGGTCAAACACTCAGATTGCCAAGTCAGTTAGTCATTCCTAGTGAGCAAAAATTCAGTCCATCAGAAACTTTGTTCAAACTTAAAGATATTGTTGCTAATAATCAAGCACATATTTCACATCATAATCAGAATTTTAAACAATTTGTGCCAGAATCACTCAAAACTTGTGAGTTTGTATTTGTTCGCAATGACACTATTAAAAAACCACTTCAAGAGCCATACGACGGACCATTCAAAGTATTAGAAAAGTCTCCAAAATTTTTTAAAATTCTTAAAAACAAAAATATTATAACGGTTAATATTGATCGAATTAAACCAGCTTTTGTTAACATTAATGTTTCAAAAACACTTTTTAATGCAAATAAATCAGCTAAGACAGTTCATTTTAATTTATTAGCAAACACTGTAAGACTAATACCGAATTCTTTGGAGGGGGAATAATGTAGTGTTATCTTATTATTACATTTTAATATTGTTTCAATTGTATGTAAAACACTTTGTTTTA
Organism: Dichetophora obliterata; assembly: GCA_963920525.1. Lineage (NCBI taxonomy): Eukaryota > Metazoa > Arthropoda > Insecta > Diptera > Sciomyzidae > Dichetophora > Dichetophora obliterata. The sequence goes on along the minus strand of OY986435.1, from coordinate 95,398,969 downwards.
AAACCACTTAGTTTTTAAGTTCTTTTTGTATTTTTTAGAATTAAGTTTTCATATTTTAAATGTATAAAAATATTTCAAAATTTTTCAGTATCTAATAAATTATTCAATCATACGAATAAATTTTTATTATATTTCTCGTGGAAATATTTAATTTCCACATACATATGAAAATAATCTTTACTACAGGAAAAATAAATAATTCAATTTATCCATATTTATTTCCATTAACTAAACATAACTCTGAATTACATTTAGTTTTAACCAACAAAACAAATGAAAAAGAACAACAAATTCATCATCATAAATATCAAACGAACACTTTTTATAAAACAAAACAAATTTTTACATGAATTTAATTGTGAGCTTTTTATATGAGGTAAGTTTAAAGAAGGACAACAACAAATTTGTTTTTGAATAATTTTTATTTAGAAGATGAAATACTTTAAAAAAGTTTTGAAGAGTATACATGAAAAGCAGAGTTTTCTCTACTACTGTATAAAAAGGAATTCTACGTCTATACTTACGATACTATCGAAACTGTCTTTTTTATGGCAAAGTACATTTTATCTTTAACGATTGTTTCGAAAAGCTTTGAAACGTTAGTCAACTTTGAGATGGGTCTATAGTTTAGAACATCGTGCTTGTTGTCAGCCTTGAATATGGGTGTGATAAGCGAAACTTTCCATTTATCAATGAATTCACCAGATTTTAATGATTTATTGAAAATGATATAAATAGGTAAGGATAAAGAATGAAAACATTGTTTAAGTAAATAAGCACTAAGGCCATCTAGATCGCACTTAACTGAATTTTTCAGGGAGGCAATAGCTGTTTTAACGTCAGACAGGGAAACCGATAAATAGCCAAAGTTTACGCAAGAGTCAATATTATCAACAACCTGAGGGTTTACAGAAGCCGGATTTTTGTCAAAATTAGACTTAAAATAGTCAGCGAACAATTGAGCTGTTTTAGCAGCAGAGTTTGATATTTTATCTATATAAAACATAGAAGAGGGGATATTTGATGAAATATTTTTAGATTTAATAAAGCTCCAGAAGGACTATGCGATTTTCAATGCTAAGAATGTACTGCTTATAAAGAAATTTGTTAAAAAAATTAAATTCACGAGCGAAATGTAAATAATTGCTTTGCAATCGAGGTTTCCAGTTCGTCTAAATACATTGAAAGATTTATTCCTTAAAGTTTTCAGTGTTTTCAAACCCCTAGTATACTAAGGAAGCTTATGTAATTTGGTCTTAAAAGGAATGTTATTTGCAAAGATATTAGATAGGTGCTTAAGAAAGATATCATAGCAACCAGAAGCATCCAAATTATCCAACAACGATTCCCAATTAATATCAGTAATGAGCCGATTAATAGTATCAAGATTGCAATTTTTAAAATCATAATGATGTTTTGCAGAACTAATAACACTGAGAAATTCATAAAATTTAATATTAAAGGCAATGGCTGAGTGATGTATACTATGTTCAGAAATAGGGAATGGACACTCATATAAATCAAAGCTAAGTGACTTATTTTTAAAAATTAAATCAAGTAAATTACGTAACTTATTGAAAATTGTATTAATTTGTATAAGATCCAAACTGAAAAAACTATCGATGAGATGAATTTCATAAGCATGGTTAACATTTGTTGGTAAGTATACGTTGTCATCGGTTGGAAAGGCCCAATTTAATTTGCTGAGGTTAAAATCTCCAACGACGCAAAAATTTTCACATTCATCATCGGCGGATAGTGTTAATATATTGTTGACGTGAGCGCTATAGATTTCATTAGAACTGGTTGGCGGGATGTATGAGGCACAAACAAAAATCTTTCCTTAGGAAGAAGGATGGAAATGCAAACCTGGTCGGTTAATCCATTCAACCTGTCAATATTGCATAGCGATGAACATAAATTTTTACGGACGATAATAACAACTCCATCACCTCTAGAGCAACCAGTTTGAACAGCAGAACGATCCTTGCGATAAACTTGGAAGACAGATGGGTCAGCAATCTCCTCATCAAAAAAATCATTGGTAAGCCAGGTTTCAACTAGTATCAATACATCAAAATCATTTTCAGTGCAAAAAGAGTGCGTTGTATTAAGTTTAGAGCGCATCCCAGACAAATTTTGGTAGTAGAATTTAATAGAATTTTTTCTGTTGACAGTGTTGCCGTTTAAAGGTAAATTTGGATTTGCATTTGAGGCACACTCGGTTGTAAAAACACAGTTCGTTAGTTTTTTGAAGAGGTGGAGGGGAAGTCATTGAGAGCCTGTTTCTTTAAATGGGGTGTTGGCCTAGGACGTGGAATGAAGTCACGGACTAGAACCCCGTGAGGCCAAAAGTCTTTGCAAATTATTTGAGCATAGTCTGACTCAGAAGCATAGATTTTGAAAGAAGCAATTTCCTGTTGAGGTTTTTGTGTGAACTTTAGGCAAGTGATGGTTGAACCTGAATGCGGAATCTTATTTCGAACATATGCTAGAATATTTTCAGAACTTGTGGCGGCAGCTAGCCTCGAGACAAAGATGGACTTTCGTGGTGGCCGGATTACTACCACCAAATCAACCAATGGGCCACATTCAGTAGCCTCGAGAGGCCGTTTTGGCGTTATTGTTTGATTAAGCGAAACTATAGGCAATTGATTAGTTTCACAGGACTGCATAGGTCGTGGACAACTAAGTTTGAATCTGAAGCATTGTGCAATGATGACAAGGTGTTAACATTTGATGGAGCGACTACTGCCGAATCAACCAGTGGTCCACATTGCATAGGCGCAAAAGGCTGATTAGGAATAATTTGTTGATGGTGCGAGGACCCAAGCGAAAGGATATTTGTGTCCCTTGGACTGTAGTGACTGAGGTCGGTGTTCTGGCAGTCTGTCGTAAGAAAAGTATTTTTGTCACTTGTTGAGCAGTTTTCGGATACAGGCATGGTAGCCTTGTTGATGCTTTTATCTGAGTTAGAATCAATTACCTTATCCATTCTTTTTCTCTTTTGTGAAAGGTTCATTTTGGTTCCACTAGTATTTTGTTGGCTTTGATCGGTGGCTTTGTTATCATTCAAAGTAGAGGTGATGTTTTCGAGGTTAATGCAGCATTCGGAGTGAGTGACAACGGCACTTTGCAGGCGCTTCACCTCGTCCACAATGTTGAAAGCAGACTTTTTGACGTCAGCAAGAACTTGCAGCAGATGACTTGTGGTTATTTTGCGGCACTTCGAACAAAACCATTGCAGTCTATTTGATGAGGTGCCGTTAAGGGCATCACTTATCCTGGCTGACAATCCAGCACATTTTCCATGATAAAGGTTGGAACATCCGTAGCAAGAGATAAAGGCACTCACCGTGGTCCATTCTGACTTGCAGATTTCGCAGCAGGTGCCCATAGATGCGACGTTTAAAGTGAGGTTAGGTATCGAATGAATTTTGATTTCTTTGATAATGATATGTTCAATTTAAACAATCGAATACTTGATTGATTCACAAATAAAAACAGTTCATCAATATGGATTAATACAAGTTAAATGAATTTAATTATAAATACAATGAACAAAATTAAAAGAGCGAAAAATGTTTGATGACAAACAAATTTCTCAAAATTACTTTTCTATTCAAGTCCCTTCAATTATATTTCCAACGGTAGCTCACAATTAAAATTCCGTTAAGAAGCTCATTTGTTAATCAAAAAAATATTTGTGTTTACATTTAGAAAGAAAAAAAAATTAAATTTTTAAATGGTATTCTTCAAACCCTTACTTTTAAATCAATTACCTTACCACAAGGGTAGCCACCATAATTTACAAAATTATTTTAAAATAATGTCTGTTTAATTACCTTTTCAACGATAGTTTATTTATTTATGTAGAATCTATACTATAATATAAAAGACTTCTCACGTATCTGCAACGACACTAAACTAAAAAACTACTGTACCGATTTTAGTAATTATTTTACCTATATAAAGCTACTTGTTCAAATTAAAATCATGCATCCTTTATTTTTTAAAACCAGTCTTAAAAATTATTAAAATTTAAATTTATAAAGTAGCAAAAAAACCGCACATACAAATCATTGCTTCATTACATTGTTAGGCACACAAACAGCATAAATCTTTATCTCTCTTTTCCTCTGTTATAGTGTTTCTCATTAGGGGCATAGTTTAACTAGACAAGGTAGTATTAGGGCTGAATGTGCTCTCTTTCTAAGAGACGATAACTGTCAAACTCAGTCATTTTGGTATTTTTGCCAATTTTTGCCTTCATATTGCATTCTCACTGGTTGCAGATTTTGTTGTCATTTGAGTTGCCAACTTCGTTTTGACAGTTTCGTTTTGACTCCTTTGCAAAAATTATTTTTTACTATTATTTTATTACAGCCAGTAAGCAGCTTAGTCAAAAAACAAATTTGTCTGAGAAACCAACTTCAGTGAGCATTATTTTTTGACTTGGATTTTTTGAAAATGTTTATTAAGAGTTTAATTGATGTAGTTTAAACATTCCCAAATATTTTATTTCCATTAATTTACCTGTGAATTGAAAGGACAAATATATGATAGTTCCAAGTTTTTAAATAATGAAACAAATTTTGTTAGGTTAATATATTTTTGTATTTTTGTTTTTTTGTGTGCGTTTTCTACAATTTCTTGGTTTAATTTTTGTATTTATTACAAACATAAAGTTTCTGAAAAATATTTGTTTGCTAGTGTTATCACAATTAGCAGCTGCACACTTAATTTTTTAAATTTTAAGTTAAAAACTCGCAAATATACTTCGATATATACACAATTAAATAAAACACAACCGATCGCAGTACGTTTCTTAAAGAAATAAAATATTGTGACGTATTCAACTGAACAGCTGGTTGTCAAACTCGATTAGCAGAAGTAACGGACCTGCGCAAAGCGTAATCTCTTATTCTATGATTCTTGTATTGTTACTATAGCGGTGTCGGAGAGCTTTGCACATTTATACTCTACCATATTGAGTATGTATTAATGAGCTCTTTAAAGAGCACACTCAAAACAACCCAGTTGTAAATCGACACATGGCGTAACCAAGTATTTCTTAAATACACAGCCCAATTCTGAATGATTTTTCCCGGGGAATCGAAAAAGGGAGTTTTAATTTTTAAGATAAAGTTCAAAAACATTTTGGAAATTTTTAATGCTAACTTTGTATTCATTATTGTAAACAAAAAAATTTGATATCTTTACCTGCTGTCTTGAAAAAGTAAAACACCCTTTTCCAATTCCCCGGGAAAAATCATTCAGAATTGGGCTGACAATGTAGCTGCCCCCAACACCTGTGCACACTTTGAATTACATTTGTTCGGGCATGCCCGCTAAACCACTGATGACATCTACCTTGCACAGTAATCTGATTTTTGCAGAATCTTATAAGACTTTAGATTTGTGCTCTGGTTTATATTGCAAAATTAAATAAATATGTAGTGGACGGACTATCAAAAGCAAACATACCGACAGATGGATAATGTGGAATACAATTAAACAGACGGATATGCAAAATGCAGACAATAGGTAAAAAAACAAATATTTTTAAGCTGGAACAAAAACTGGCATATACCAGCGAAATAAGCAAAAAAGAAGCAAGAAATAACGTGATTTTAAGAGAATTAAGAAACATTTTTAATAAATAGCTTTATACTTTATTAATGCAATTGATTTAAGCATAAAATAATGGAATTAAAAATATTTAAACTTATTAAAGAAGAAAACAAAAAAGAAACTTACAAATTGTGCGAAATAAATATAAAGGCACTAAATTTTTTTAATTATAAAAATAACTTTAATAAGAAATATGGCCTTCATTGCTTTTGATAACTTCTTGCCGACGCCTTGGCATTGAGTTTATCAAATTATGAATATACATGTGATAAATTTTCTTCCACTCCTCTTGAATTGCCATTTTCAGCTCTTTAGGTCCTTAAATTGACGGCCATGATAGAAAACGTTGGTTGATAGTATGGACCATAAGTTTTTGATAGGGTTCAGATCAGGACTAAGAGCCGGCCAGTCGAGAGAAGGTATACCCCTAGACCACAGGAACTCTGTAGTTTCTCGAGAGCGGTGAATTGCTGCATTGTCCTGTTGGAAAATATATTCTGGGGTAGAAATATTTTCTCCAAAGAACACAAGAACTTCATCCATCATTTGTATATAATACAACGAGTCCATCTTGGTGCTAACGAAGCAAATTGGAGTGGTTCCTTTATAGCCCATACTTCATCAAACCATGGCGGAGCCTCCACCAAAGTTTCGGCGCTAACGCTTAACTTTGGGAGCACCTTTTCTACAGCAATATTTGTCTGAAACATCTGGTTTATAAAAATTTAACTTTTTGTCATCGGAAGATATGACCGACTTCCATTCTTCATCCCAAAATCTGTACTTTTCCGCAAATCGAAGTCTGGCCATTTTGTGCCTTTGCAAAAGCACTGTTTTATCACATTTTTTCAAATGAGAGTCCCAAATCTCGTTTTAGTATTTGTTGCACACAACTAGTGTCCGACCAAAACCGTAATTTTGGCCGAAATCGAAACCGTAACTAGTTATTAATATGAAAATTTAAGTTTTTACAAATGATTTTTTTTTTATTAAAAGGAAACAAAAGTACTTTCATACACATAAGAAAAAAATTTAATATGAGCATTTCCATAGAAAAGTCTACCGTGACTAAAAAATTAAAACTTATTAAAAACTTTTTATTTTATGATATTATCTAAGAGAAACATTTAAATTTTATTAATTTAAGCAATTTCTACAAAAATTCATTAACCATGATGATCAAATCGTCTGCACTGTTTCACAAATTTAGTTTAATTTTTTGTAAATGTTTCGTAAACTTTTTTGTTTTAGTAAAAATGGAAGGCATTGTCTAAAGATAATAGAAAAATGGTTGAGACAAGAAAAGGACAATATATTAAATTTATTTGTTAATTACTAAATTAAATAATTACTTTACTATAATTACTAAATTACCCATTTTAAATTTAAGGAAATTTTGTCGCGTGAGTTTCGGTAATTTGTAATATATAATTTACTTTATATATTAATTAAAAATTGTTTTTCAATTATGTCAATTTTAATTAATCAAAAACTTTGTTATAAGATTATTGTTCAAAATTTGTTTCTCAACATCAAATGTTCGTTGGCACAATTATAAAACTCGTTTTCTAAAATAAAATGTTACAAATTAAATTACAAAATAAATATATATAAAAAGAAGACCAATAAAACAGAACATCTATATTCCTTTTCCACAATAGCTCCTAATTAACTGGCTCTAAAAGAGATCTGTGGTACCATTAAAATATACAAAAAACAGGTAACCACATCATAAATCAAAAAAATCCGTTTTTTCGTATAAAAGTTTTGTTCAAACAAAAACAAGTAAGCTTTTTGATGTAATAAAATTCCCCCGATATACTGGCGCTAAGTGAAATTACAAATTAATCCAAATTAACCAACCTTCTGTGTCCCTAAAATGACCTCAAAGGAATTAAAACTAAGTTTTTCATATATATATTTGGGCCAAATCAGCTGAAAATAGAATTAACTAAACACATGCCAAATTTAGGTTAGTAACAATGTATAACATCATCTAAAAATATATTTTTTTCATAATTTATGTAATTTTTGAGGATTTCTTAGAGCTGGAAGATGTGATCAGAACAGGACGAGATTTGAAATTCTTCATACCATTAGTTTTTAAAACATGTCCTGATTTTAAGAACAAACCTTAGCAGGAAGATACAATCAGATCGAAATGAAATTTTGTAGTTTACATTTTTGTTACAATACCTGTCGAATGTGCCCTGAGCCAAATGGATGCTATGCACTTTTGAAATTCGCTCCGGCCTAATATATATATGAAAAACTTAGTTTTAATACCTTTGAGGTCATTTTAGGGACACAGATGATTGGTTAATTTGGATTAATTTGTAATTTCACTTAGAAATATTTTTCCATCAAAAAGCTTACTTGTTTTGGTTTGAACAAAGCTTTTATAGGAAAAAACGGGTTTTTTTATTTATGAGTTCAATTTGGACCATAAGGGTTGGGTTTCGAGGGTTAAACTCTTCTAAAAAATTATTCTCCGGGTAGTTCTTAATGTTTCACTCATTGACATGAAGTCGATAAAGTTAATGAGAAAAAACTTTTTGAACAAAAACGGCATCAACATGTACTTGACCTTGAACCTTAAATTTCTCGAAAACGGGCCGAAAAATAAAAAAACGGTAAACGTCATTAAATTCAGCATCCTCGAATTATGCTGAAATGATATGTTCCCCGCTTGTTTGATATTTGGACATGCACAGTGTAATTAATTGAGGCTTACTATAATAATAAATGAGATAATTTTTTTTTATTTTTAATACAAAATATTGCATACTTTATATTTTCCGTACACACACAAAATAGTATGCACCTACAATGTACATTTTTATAGAACTACGAAACAAAGTATTTTTTTTTTTTAAGGTTTGGTATTATAAAAATAGGAATACTTCGTTTTCTTTTCCTTTATTCCACACTCACAGAATTCGTTCGGAAGTTCAATTGTCAATTTTTGGCTATAAAACTTTAATATTAATTGCAATAGAGATGATAAAATCGAAAATGATAGTATCGAACGCATAAAATTAACCAAATGTTTTGCGCTAACACAATAAATCAAATTAAAGACGAATTCATAATTTTTGTTTTGTACAACGCACTGTAAATATTTTTATTAAACCAAACTTAAATATTTGAATTAAATGACTATCCAAGAAATTTTTACCAAAAGTTTCGGCTAGTTTCGGCTAGTCGGCCATATTGAGGGCAACTATCTTGTCGGCCAACTTTTGGTAAACATTTCTTGCATATATAGCCGAATCTAGCCGAAACTGACAATAGCCAAAACTAGCCGAAAATGGCCGTAACAAAAATGGCCGAAACTGGCCGTAAACGCAACCGAAACCGAATATTCGGTGGGACACTACACACAGCGTACACCGACTTTTAAGTTCATTTTACCAATTATTTCCTTTGCGCTTATAATAGTCCTTAACAGCAAGTCTTTTAATTTCCCTTTTGGCTCTGTCATTGATAAATGGAGTTATTCTTGATCGCTTAGCGATCGCATACTGCTCAGCCTTATTTATAAAATTGTCAATGACACAACTTGACCTTTTTAATAATCTCGCAATTTCGCGGTTGGATATCCCTTCATCATGGTAAGCTCGATTTTTCCTTTTTCTATTTCTGTCAATGGTTTTTCACATGGCATTCTGTAAAAATTAAATGTACTTTATTTGAAATCAAGGTTATTACTTAAAAAAGTCAAATAAAAATTTACTTACTCTTGCTTGCTTCTGCCATGGCAGAATAACCAGGTAGATGCACTAGAAATACGCTCTCTCCGACAACAAAACAACATAGGCGTAGTTATAATGTCAAAATGAGCTGTTATCAATTTCGACTTTCTTATTGGATAACATTTTATCTAAAATAAATGTAAAGGTTTGTTGCTTTTAATGTAGAAAAAACGTAGCTGCAATCTTAAGGACAATTAATTTAATTTATTTTTTTCAAAGTCCCAGTAAATTATTAATTACATTTTCAACTTTAGAATTTGAAAATTACACAGTTACTTGCAGCACAGTACACATAATTATTTCAAGATTGTTTCTTGAATTTTGCACATCCGGTTTCATTTCAGTGGACTTCAATGCGAATAGCATGTACTTCCAAGCAGTTCAGCTTGAGTATTTAAATTTCGTTGACTGCAAATGTTTATCGACAATTCAGGTTTGACAATGGCTTTTCTGGACTGCCTGTAACTTCTTCCCGTCGCGATAGTTCGAAAACAATTCATCAATTGTTAGCTTCCGTTCCAGCACGATAAAATTAGCAAACAATCATCGATTTTATTAAATAAATTTTATATTTTTCAACAGCAATCACACTTGTCAAAATATATTTTTAGTTTAAAGCAGCCGTACATAGCTACACAAATGAATTGGTTACTGAACAATCGAAATAAGTAGTCGAATGAAAATTATATTAAAAGTAAACTTTCATTTGCTTAATTTAAGGCCAAACTACAATTAATTCTGTATTATATCTTAAAACACGGCTCCTTTTATTAAATTTTTAAGATTTTTGTTTAGTTTTTTTTACATGTTCATACATAAAATCTGGGTACTAAATTGATTTATACGGTTGCAAGTAAATTATACATCCCTATGGCTGAACGAATAAACATAAATTGTCAATAGTGACATTATAGCTACGCCAATGCTTTGCTCTCTCGTTTTTTTGCTCTCCGAATTGCATCTACCAAAATTGTAATGCCTTTATAATTATTTCGCTCCGAAAACAGTCAAAATTGTTTTTAATTTTTTTTAACAATGAGAGTGATCAAACGTGAAACGTGCGCACATGAAATAGTTAGAGCAGTTTATAACCCAATAACTTGTTTACATATTATGGCCCCATTATGAGGTTAATAAATTTAGTAAAATAAAAAACGGTTGCCTTTATAATTATTTCGCTAGGTGTATGAAATTACAGTAAGTCAGAGCGAAAATTATTTGTTTTTTTGCTCGGAAATTTTATTTTGCTCGGCCGCGGTAAAGTTGAGAATGAATGTAAAATTTATTATAAAGTGTGTGTGCATTAGTTAATAGGTATTGTTAAGAAAGTATTGCTAGATGTGGTGTCAGGAAATTTATTAGTAAGGTCTATCTCCCCCCCTGTTTCAAGCTATAAGCGGAAGTATAGCAAAATATATCATTCATAGGTGTCATCAGTTTTAATGCAATAACTTAAAAAGTATTACAGATAGGAACCTCTTTGAAACGGTTTTTTTAAAGCTTTTTAATTAGTTAATTAATATCTGTTAAAGTTGTTTTGGTATTTTTAACTATGGAATAGTGTATAGCAACTTAAATATGAAAAGTATGTTTTTTATTTTATTTTTTTCACTTTAAGCTCTTTTTACATAAAAAAGTTCTAGTATTATTATTTTCTTCTGATGCAGTCTTTATTGCCAAATAATTCTCTGCAGTATTCCATTATGCGGCTTTACCGTACATCCACGAATGTAAGCACTTTTGAATGACTGATTCCAAATGAGTCATTTGGCCCAATTTAGGCGTAGTACTATACGACCAAAACTGTTTGAAATATAGCATTTTCACTGGTTTTTGGGCGGTTAAAGGGGGCGTGGAAACCCATTTTTAATACAGCTGTCGAAAGTAACCACACAACTCCCCTCAAAACATTTGCAAAGAAAATTAATCAACACTGTGTGACAGCAAGAATCTCCCTGAAAGCAACTAATTTTATGTCGTGTTATATTGTGAGAAGCTCTCGCGACAAAGAGTGGAAACCTTAAATAAATTTTTACATATTTTTGAACAGTTGTACAGCAATAATCAATTTAAAAATTGTTTTTGCCTAAATAAAACCTCCCTTAAATAAATATTACGTGCGTTTAAGTCCTCTATTCCAAGACTATTCCTTATTTCTAAACTTATAACTGCTCATTTATAATAATATAATAAAAAAACCAAAGAAACCAAAACACATTGAAAAAAGCATATATCAATGTTAACGTAGGCATGGGTGAGGGTAAGTGCTTTGCTTACTTTTGCGGACCTGGGAGAGGGGGTTAATAATTGCAAAAAATCTGCTTACGTAATACTTGAACGACCCCATACCTCTCATTCTAAAAATCTCTTCTAATGCTAAAAAAACAACTGTACTGTAAGGATTTTCAATTTTGTTAAAGGTGCCTTTAACACAATTTCCTTCAAATTAGGGAAAAACAATTTTTTCCCCTCAGCGCACTACAAAAACTCCCACGAAAATTTCTTCAGTGAATTAAAAAAAAAGAATAAAACACCCATATCAAGAAAATAAATTATGTCGAACACCAATGAATATTAAAATAAATAAAGAAGCAGCTAGAACAGATGGCAACCTTGGTAGAGTTGATGGTGGTGATCTATAAATAGCCTACTGCTTTGAAATATCATATGATCATATGATTAGCCAATTAAGAGTTAAATTTGTTCTATATAATTTCCTTTCCATATTAAGGTAGTTGAGCTATTTTTCAAAAATCTCGAATAACTCGATGCCATTTAAAGTGAATTAATTTAAGTGAATTAATAATATGTGTTTAAAATTTTAAATCTATTTATGTTACTCAAATTTATAAGATTTAATAAACTTTTGAGCAATAAATTCTAAGAATATGTAAAATTTGCATAACTTACGCATTGAAACGTTATCAGCTAAATTTGATGTTTTCTCGATATGCACTTCAGATGTGGTTGCGTTGTTGAGTGGAACGCTTATGTCCATGTCTAACTCTGGAACAGGCTTTGCATCGTCCGCCAATCCAAGCGTATCATTTGATGATTTGGATACTAGATCCGTATTTTGAATTTGAGTTTTGCAAATAATAGTATTTGAAGTGTCACTTGCTTCCTGTTTGACTACAATTGCAGAACTTGTGATTATTTGTTGGGGAAGTTCTGCTTGTAGTTTAATCTTCTTCTTAATTTTACGCACGGAACTGCTTAAGTCTTTACCATGTTTTACATCAAGACTCTTTTGTTGGGATTGATTACTTTTCGATTGTATTGGCAATGGCTGAGCACGCAATCTTATTGCCACATAATATAAACCAGGTAGTTCGGTGCCATCATTACGCTTAACCACAGTAGGACCCACATTTGTGTTGAAAATTAAGCGAACTAAACGTGGAAATTGAGTATGAGTGACAACAGAATGTTTGCCGGATTTTTGACAATGTGACAAATACATGCGGTACAGCTCTTGTTGTTCTACGTGACTATCCTGTGAACAAGCACGCTCGAAAGTGGCACCCAACCAAGAGAGTGCATATTGTTCATCATCATGCGATGCTGCAGCATTACACTGAACAGCGATAGGCTGTGCCACAACAATTGGTGGCTCAACAATTGACACATGATCTTGATGTTCGTGCTGTTGTTGTGTTGTAGAAGGTTGATTCAAATGTTGTTTGTTTTGAATAACAGCAACGTTTTGCAAATTTGCTATATTTTGCGCAACTATTGGTAACATATTTCCAGGAACCGTTTCCACAACACGCATAAGAATGCAGCCATCCGGACCATAAGATTGGGCTTCGACGGTGATTAAAGAAACTAGTTGATCTACAACACCTCTGACCTGCATTATCAAGTGGCAGGAACGTGTGCCCATAGAACTCAGTGCGTAGATGGCTTCCAGGGTATATATAAGCAGCATAATGTCATTGAGCGACAGGAACAAGCATATAGTTTGATAAAACTTCAAGTTTAGACACTTATTTATGTAATCTTGATTGCTCTCCCGCTGGCAGAGTTTATACATGATCTCTAAGCTGTTGATAATAACCGCACGATCCATGCCTTCAATGCCATCGCACAGGGTAGCTAAAAGACTGCGTGTGAGTTCATCAGATGTTGGATCAAGCAATTCCAGTTCAGTGGCTACATTGCCGGCAATGTCAAGTGCTTGATTGTGAATGCTTCCTGTTAAAAAAAAAAATTATCAATTTGTATCCTTATTATAAAAACATGTGTTAAATACATTTATAAAAAATTCGTTTTTAATTGATTTGAGATACGGTGTGGAAAGAGACTGACTTACCCCAGCGAACATTGGCACTCATTACAATAAATCGCAGGAAGGTGCGATTTTTGGCAAATACGGTTATGTTTTCATCGAAAAAACTCAAGTTGCGCAAAATTGCAAGAATTTGTTGAACTCGCTGACCCACATAATCCTGGGTACCTTTTCCACGTCCAAGATTTAAGAAATCCATGTCCAAACACTCCTCCCAGTCCGATTTTGATTTTATCACTCCGAAATCAACATCTACAGCTTTAACTAGTATTGTATCGCGCTGCATTTGTTCACTGCTATACAATTCCAGTATTTGCGGTTTGCCGTGCAACAAATCACGCCAGAATCCATACAATGAGTGATGACGTACCTCTTTATAAACATATTGAAAGAGATCCCGCATTGAAATATCTGGAAATACACCCGCATGTGAGAGTAAAGCGTCTAACAATTTTGGATATTCATTCAGTTTGAGTGTGTGCTTGCTTTCGTTAGCCATTAGCGTACAAACGTTTATGGCAAAATCCTGCTCATTTGGCAATGGTGATATTAATGAAAGCATCAGTTTCTCATAGGGCGACGGTTTGTGGAGATCCAAGGACATTTTATAGGTGCGTCTGCGATCCATATTGACAATATGTTGTCGATAGTTATATGACATTGGTACCGTGTTTACGCTATTGGCGCCACCAGAAAGCACAGAAGAAAAAAATCTGCGTGAACGGCCACCATCATTTGAGTCTGATACATCAGCCGCATCAACTTTGTCTGGATCTTCACCAAAAAAATTGAGACGTTCATACTTCTCAAGGTAGCGCCTGTAAATGTGCTTTATGGCGGCGGAGGCATTCACACATTTATCCTTAAAGCCCAATGATGGTAGCACGTCATCCCACTCGTCACGGTTGTTAACTTTAGCAAAGCCGCCACGTTCTGTTACTAAGCTGTACAACTCATGCAGGTTGATAATCTTACCACTGATTTTAGGCAAATGCGTGCATGGCGTCCTAATGAAAAAAGACGACAATAACAACAATTTTTAGGGCTATATTTTTCACTTCTAGATATCTCTAACCAGCTGGTAAAATACTTGGTTTTCTAATGTTTAAGGCGGTGTAGTTTTAGGAGTTAAAATCGACTGGCCAAAAATATACAAAGGTGGAAAATTTGGACACAAGTGCTGTACTTAGGACTTATATAGATATTATCCACTTTTGCATTTCTCCAACCAGCTGGTAAAGTAATAGATTTTATGTAGTTTAAGGCGGAGATAATCAAATTCGACTGATTAAAGATATCCCGAGTTGAACAATTTGGCCCTTAATAAAATTCACGACTTACGCCCTCTTTTCGTGGAACTGCTGTAGATCTTTAAAGAACTCTTCAGGCAGCTTAGGCAACGCTTTACCTTTTTGTACAGAATTTTCATTACTAGAGGCATTAGGTGTTCCAGCTGTTGGTTGTGAGTTTTTCGGTCGTAGTGGCGTTCCTGATGCGCTTATAGATTTAAGCTGCGGCCCATTTCCTACGCTGTTGTTCAACAAGTTCAAATCGCTTTGGGGGCTACTTTCAGATAGTGCCGCTTTTATTAATTCAGGAACCGACATTTTTCCGTAATAAAAATTTGGTTTCGACCCCGTATCATTCATATACTAAACGCTTGGTCGGAAAATATCATTTCAGTATTGCCAGATGCTAATACTGTTCACAAACGTTGCCGTTGTATTTTCTTTCGAGAAAATGCTGGTTGTTATGACTGGAGATATATTTCTAGTCATCGGGCATATATAATTTTCATGAAACATCGTTACATGCCATCTCCACGGGACATAAATTATGTTAAAACAACTGTCACAATAGGGGGTTTCAGACGAACGTACTTGTACGCTGACATGTACGATGACAAACTAACGGGAATATTTTGTTGAGCTTTCAAACAACAGTACATGTGCGACGACTTCATTTCATTGCTGCCTCTCAAATAGAACACATCGGCGTAATGGCTAAACAATTTTTTGATGACCTTATGATTTAGCAGTCATTTTTCATATTTATAGAATTGTTTATCAATTTTAATTAATTATAAACAATTATAAAATGTTTCAAACGTGTTTCATATTAGTTTTCTCTAATATTTTTTCCGCTTCGTTGCTGTTCACCCGCTGACGCTTTTAATGAAATGAAAAAATGCAGCGAGTCGGACCGACATGCGTTCATAACATCGTACATGTCGGTCCGACCGGCAGAAAAATCAAAAATTTTTGATTTTCGTCCGACATGTCGGTCCGACGGTCTCATTTGCTTTCGAATGATCGTACATGTCGTCGAGCATGCCCAAGTCATCGCACATGTACGATGGTCTGAAAGCCCCTAATCACTTTCCTAGCATGAATATGTTAAGCAACATTTTATACGTGGGCATTACATGTTATCAGTCGGCTGTATCGAGCGTTCGAACAGTCAAATACGAGGCTTGTCCTACCAGGCGTGACAACATGTAGGACCATGTGAACCCCCTATTGAGCTGTGTTTTTTCTTGTTTGACAGCTATTTTGCATTTTTCTTTACAATTTTTAATGTGTATATCTTGAAAAATGAAGATGCGTGCAGAAGAAATATACGAAATAATTTATTTATTCATTTATTTATTTACGGTCTACAGATTATTTTATATTAATTTTTTAAAAAAGGCTAGTTATTAGCGACCGTAACAGAAGGCGTTACTTTACTAACTAAAGTTAAATTTTTCTTGTAAATTAACATATTAACATCAACATACATTTCATTTTCACTAACCAACACAAATGAACATGGAGGAGAACAAAAAATTTCTTAACAATGTAAAAACAAAGGAAATATTTAAACGATATGTCATTTAAACTATTGTCGTTAATATGTTAATTTTTAAGAAAAATTTAACTTTAGTTAGTAAAGAAACGCGCCCTGAAGAAGGAGTCAAAAAAACTCCGAAACGTCGGCAAACTAAAAATATATTAAAAAACTTAAAATTCCATAAGTTGAATTTTTATTTTAAATTTTTCAAACGGTTCGCTAAAAATTAGCCTTTTTAAACTTGATAAAATTGTATGTTGATTTCATAACATGAGAAAACCCACCCTTTTAATATTGCCAATTGTTTGCAAGAGAATTTGACAGATGGAAAGCAATGAATTATTGCTTGTCTAGACGCCCCGTTACATGAATGTTAAAAGACACCGCAAGCCATTTATTTCAAAACATGATTAAAAGTGGTCTCCACCTGCAATTTTTATGTTAAGAAAACTTTCATAAAATGATTTATGTAGCGTCAGTGTGGTAAGTCAAGAATTTATGTAGCCGCAGAGGCTAGCATTTAAATTTTGACTGAAGCAAAAAAGGAAAAAACGCTTAACACGCCTAAACGAAAACGAGGGTTGTGTGTTTTACTCTTAAAAAAATTAATTTGTCTGGGAAAAGTAGTTTAGCTATAAAGTAGTATTCCCTAGTGTGCTTTGCTTTTAACCCTTTCAGTGAATTTACCCAATATATTGGACACGTCAGAAAGTACTTTTTATATTTATTTATTTGCAAGGCTTTTTCTAAAATCAAACTGTTTGGTTTTATGAAAAATAGATGAACCAACATGATAAAATAAAATTTTTAGAAATATTTGACATTAAAGTAAGTTGGATTTTAAATTCTATGGCGAAGAAAAGCAAAAAAAAAAATGTTGTTAGCCTATTTTATAAGAAAAGTTCAACAGGCCAAAAACTAAATTAATTCTTTTTTCTTTTTATGGCTTTAATGATAAGAATATTATGAGGGTTTAATAACAAAGACTTAAAGGGTGGAAAAACCTTTAAAGGATTAAAAAAAATATTTTGTGTTGAATAGGATCAAAGCAGTTTTTATAAGTGGACTTTTTGTCATACAAGTTTTTTCATATTATCGCCTTAAAAATAAATGTCAAGAAGGGGTTGGTTGAAAAATGCCAAGAATTAAATATATGTAATGTTTATGAATTCGGATAAGTTTATTCATTACACACATCTCCCTAACAATAAAAAAAAGAAGTATATTAATTTTTTGAAACAACATAACATAATATATTTACTTTTATAGTTTTGAGAAAAGTTGGAGCGAGCATCCCAACTTAAATGCATTTTCTTTGTACTAAATTGTCGTGGGACGCCTGGTAAATGTGAAATATTAACCAAAGAGAATCTAAATCGGTCTCTTTGGAATCAGTTGCTGGGCTGCAAATACGTTTTATTAAATTCGCGATATTTTAAAAATTTTAATGAAATGATTTTAAGGAAGTTAAAAAGTGATTTATTTCACATTTTATGTATTAATTGCAATTATGTTATCAATTAATAAATAAAAAGCGAAATATTAATTGACGATTTCTTTGTTTATATTTTAGTTTCTCAACTTTTCAGCTGTGTGCACAAGCAAGCTATGAATATCTTCGCTTATTTAATTATGCTGTCTTGTTTCTTCTGGTATAGAATCGACTGCAGGGCTGTTTACGAATACAAGAAAAGTCAACAAAAACATTAACCATCAAGAAAACAAAGACAACATCTGTTCCAGCTACATGGTTATTTTAGAACAAAATCAGCTGTAATATATGTTTATTTTATTGCTTAGTAACCCTCCTAATAGTTCAGTTTAATTGTTTGTGCCAAATGTTTAAATTAAGTTCGATTTGTTATGTGTCATATTACTAAAATAATGCTAAATTAAATGTGAGTTTCTTGTTAAATATTTAATTGTTAGAAAAATTGAAAATATAATATGTATTCTTGTGTTTACAGTGTTTAATAAAATATATAAATATATAATATAAAAATATAATTTCCTGAAGAAGAAGGAAAGAAACCTTCGAAACGTTGGGAAAATAAAATATTATTAAAGTTTTTTAATTTAATGAATATTTAAAAAAATCAAATTGACCAAAAGAGCCCAAGCACTAAATATATATGCAAATTTTAAACAAAGAATTGGTCGAAATATAAAACTTATCAAAAACATCATTATTTTATTAATTTTCTCCATCACTTATTTAAGGCAGAATATTTCCAAATCGAATTGCAAAATTTATTTTCACATCAGCGTATTTTCTGATCAGCTGTTCAAAACTTGACAATCTGGTTGCCACACGAATTGAAAGGAAATCTTGAAAGCAAGCTCGTGAGCAATTTTTAAAAGGTAGAATGATAGCCGATACACCGACAAAACGAAAACTTGCCGTCAGAGAGAAATGTCGCAGTACTCTCGAAGACTTGATTCTAATGAACGCAACAGCAACAATCTGTATTTCATACAAAACATAAACAAACTCTGCTTTGTTCGCTCTTGTCGTAGTCTGCGGCAGCAACAATTGTGGTCTTATTCTCTCTTTGTCGTACCGTCTTCAAAAAATATATCTTTATAAGAAAACATGCGTTCTATTTTTTGGCAATTGGCGTTCGTCGCTAGTCGCAGTCAATAAGGGGTTTCGGAAGATCCGACTTGCCATGCGACATGTCCGACGACAAATTAACAGAGCAAATTTTTTTGAGCTTTCGAAGAGTCCGACATGTACGACGACTTCATTTCATTGCAGACTCTCAAACAAAACACATCGGCATAAAGCCGCGTTTCCATGTGATCTTTTACTATCCTCTAGTATCCCGTATCACAAATTTTTTGCTATAAAAGCGAGATAAATATAAGTGGTTTAGTTTATAGCAAGTTTGACATATCTGAAAATCATGGCTGAGTTATCCAATAATTTGATATATAATTTTTTTTTTTTACGGTCGCGAGATCATCGTGTGCTTCACAAATACTCAGAAACCTATGCCAATGCATCCGAAGGAGGAGCCGCAATGCAACACGTAGATTCTTCTCACATTTCGAATGGTTGCTCTGCAAGAACCATCCCGAAGTTAAGGCCATGGCAAGGGTGTCTGACCTGCACTCCGATAAAGTTCTGATGTTCCAAAAGAAGTGAGATGAGAAGTGAGTGAAGATGGTCCAAATATTTTATTAAATTTACAAATTTCTCCAATAGATACTTCATGCTTTTTATGTCTTGCCAGCTTCATCATTCCAACAATGGCTCCCATGTACTTCTGGGATGAGAGTTTCTTAAACTCTTGGTTTGTAGCCACAATGTTTAGTTGGTGCTTTATTTTCAATGTGACCTTATTCGTCAAGAGCACAGCACACAAATTCGATGGCAAACCCTACGATAGTTAAGATTTGACCGTTTAGTTTTTGTTTGTAAATGTTAACGCACTTCACCACCTATGCGATGTTTTACATTAAGACAATTTACATCAATCGAGCTGAGAACCGTTCCTTCGTCTTCTATGCCTTTAGCGAAGACCGGCATAACTACCATCATACCATCATACCATCATGTTTCCGCTGGGACTACAAGACTGCTGAACTCAGCAACTACTCGCTGAACATGAACACCACCCTTATTGATTTCTTTGCCAAGATCGGCTGGGCATACGATCTTAAATGAGTCTCCTCCGACTTCATTGAGCACCGTGTCAAGCGCACAGGCGATGTAACAGAATATGGAACATATGCTACCTGGGGTGGGGCGATAAGAATCAGTCAAAGGAAGAATTCAATCATGCACTCATCACACACAAAACGGATGATTAAATCAGCAACATACAAAATTAAGCCAAAGAGCAAGAGCGAGCGAGTGAAGGAAGCCTAAGACAGTGGAAATTTTACTAAAGATGCACACAAAATAACCTCGTCGTGGTGTATCTGCCTGTGTTAATCTGAATGGAATTTTTTGTTGTATTCGTTTTTAGCATTGTTTCTAACAAAAGCCTAAATGGAGTCTATGTCTAAGCCTGTGTCGTCAGCAAAAATATAACTTTTTTAAATTAGGGCCACTTTAATGTACTTGTAGAAAAACAACAGTTTATATATATATTGCATTTAATATATGCTTAAAGCTTCCTAAAATAAAATACTAATTTATAAATATTTATACCAAAAAAATAGCATAGATTTCCATATATGGTTTTATACAATTATGTACATAAATAAATTTAAATTATTTTATTAAATAACAAAATGTATTTTTTATATTAATAAAATACTTTAAATCCAATTTGATGTTTGTTTGCCTACTGCATCTTTAGAATTGAGTGGTGGGTGGGAGAGTGGTAGCGAAATAAATAATTTATGTAGGAAAAGCATTTTTTAAAACTATAAAAACATGTTAAAAATAAAATTCTTCAAAAAATTAAAGGGGATGCTATCGCATTTCTATTAAAAAAAAAAAAAAAACTAATTTTGTGTCAAACTAACATAGTTTTGACATAAACATAGTACTCATATGAAAGAATATAAAAAGTGCAATATTCGGTTTTTATTATTTTTACAACAAAAACAAGTTTTGCACCATTTTTTGAAAGAAAAGCCTTATTTTTATTTTTTTTTTTAAGATTAAAAATACTAATCCTTAGCTAACGTTACTGTTGCAATAATTTTTTTCAAGGACTTGATTGGGCGTTATGAATAATTGCCGATGAAAAATAGCCCAATATGAAATGAGAAGTGGCCCAAAGCATAAAATGAAAAATCGTCCAAAAAACATTAAAAAAAAACAAAAAAAAAAACAAAAATTAATATATATATCAATAAATAAAGGAAAAAAACAAAAAGTTTAAAAAATTAAAAATGACTCAAAAAAATTAAAAATAACCCAAAAGAAAACTAAAAAACCGCAAAAAAAATTTAAAGTGACCCAAAACAAAAAATCGAAAATCACCCAAATAAAATAAATAATCGTTATGAAAATCACAAATCGCTCAAAATTTCTTCGTACAAAATTGGATGATTTGTAATTTTTTTGGCAAATTTTAATTTTTTGTTTTGGGTAATTTTTATTTTTTTCTTTGGGTGATTGCTTTTTTACTTTTTGGTAATTTTTCATATTTTTTTTGGTAATTTTAATACTTGTTTTTTCCTTATTGATTAATATATTAATGTTTGTTAAATTTTTTTCTGTTTTTTTTAATGTTTTTTGGGCAGCTTAGGTATTACAACCCTCAGAAAGTCCAATGCCGGCTTCACTATCTACATTACTTCTGAATATAATTATCTTTTTAATATGAGGCCTTCCGCCGCTGCTTAGGGATTACAACCCTGAATAAGTCCAATATGTCTACAGTCTTCTGGATATAATTATCTTTTTATTAGGCGATTTTTTTAATTTGAGACATTATCTTAAAATTGGGTAATTTTTAATATTTTTGGGTGATTTTTTATTTAATTTTTTGGGTCATATTTCATTTGGGTGATTTTTCATATTCTTTAAAAAAGTTTTGGGTGATTTTTCATTTGTTTTGGGCGATTTTTCTTTTTAGTTTTTGGGCCATTTTTCATTTGGACGATTTTTTTTTGGGCGATATTTTATTGGGCAATTTTTCATAACCCCAAGTTCATGAACATTTAGAAAATTTTTAATGTAAATTTATTCATCAATGGTTGATAAACAAATTTACATTAAAAAATATCCAAATGTTCTTGCATTTTATATTTAAAATAAAAACTCCCTTTTCCAATTCCGCGTAAGAAACAAGTCGGGATAGGGCTGATTATGTTCCGACAAGAGACGTAAGGAACCTACATGTTTGATAATAATCCATCCAGTAGTTTTCAATTGATGGGCGTACAAACAGACAATTTTTTATAATCACCTTTTTAAAATCTGCATCCTCAAAAAATATTCAATGCACAGATTTTTTTATAGTTTTATTATATGTATAGATTATGGTTTTAGCAGCGCGGGTTTGCTGATTTATTAGCATAGAAGAAAAACAAAACGAGTTTAAACCGGATCTTTGCATCCTCTTGATACAGCAGAAGTGGCATCTTGGAATACTTGCCATTCAAAGTGTTCTGACGGTGCACTCGCATATGATACGGATTGATAATCATTTGTCATGCTTTGGGAACGTATTCCAAGATGCCACTTGTGCGTTTGATAAGTGTCACGTGCGGTCTTTTTCTGAATTCCAGAATTCTGAACACACTTGCTAGCTGGCGTTCGCGTAACGATGCAATGCGTTCGGGATGAATAACAGCATTGGGTTCTCCTGAGAGCGCATGCACAGGTGGTGGCGAGCCAGCAATAAAGAAGTTGCTTATGTATTGCCACTCAACAATGTTATGCACTTCAGCTTCATTGACACCGAATAAAGAACAAACCTCGGAGACAGCATAAGTATTAATAACATTGTCATGAAGGTATCGGTTTGCGTGGAGATGACCTGCAAGTGAACAAATGAAAATAGGTAATGAAATGGCTCCACCCATGAATAATAAACCATCACCCTCACCTAATACAATTTTATGCTGCGGTCCCAACGAATAAGACACTGCATTGCCCTCGGCTGTTCATGCTGTTGGCTTTAATAAACATAATACATTTTTATTTTCGTTTCAAATTGGCCTCAATCTGCTGCAGTCTATTTTATTTTGACACTAGCAAAATATTTTTTACGAGTTGTCAATAGCTATAAAAATGGTTATCAAATTTATAGCAAGTGATAGACTTTTATAGGAAAAGTTCAGAAAGTTGAACTTTTCTATCCTCTAGTATCTCATGAAATGACAGAGGATATCACATGCTATAAAAATAGAAACTTTATGCATGTTTCACACTCACTTTAGGCAATTCCGTAAGATAGGGTTAAGATAAGATAAGATACTGAAAGATCACATGGAAACGCAGCTTAATAGCTAAGCAATTTTTAAATGCCCTTATAATTGACCAGTAATTTTCCATACTTTAGAGAAATTTGAATTAATTATATCCATAATTCAATGTTTCTAACGTTGTTCATATTATTATTCTATAATATTTTTCCGCTTCATCGGTGTTCACCCGCTGACGCTTTTATTGAAATGAAAAAATGCAGCAAGTCGGACCGACTTAAGTTCACATGCCCAACATGTCAGTCCGATCGGCAGAAAAATCAAAACTTTTTGATTTTCGTCCGACATGTCGATCCGACTGTCTTATTTGATTTCGAATGATCCGACTTGTCGTTAAGGTGTATGTCACACGCAGCAGACACGGACAAATTTGTTGTTGTTTTCGCGGGTAAAAGAAGCTCTCTCAATTTCCAGTTTCTTAATTTAACCGCGAAAAGAACAACAAATTTATCCGTGTCCGCGCAAATGTGACATGCCCTTAAGCATGCAATATCTGTCCGACATATCGGATCATCCGAAAAACCCTAATAGGGGCTTTCAGACCACCGTACATGTGTGATGACTTGGGCATGCTCGATGTGTGATGACTTGAGAAAATTAATATGAAAAACGTTTTAAACATTTAATAATTGTTTATAATTAATTAAAATTGATAAGCAATTCTCTAAATATGAAAAATGACTGCTAAATCATAAGGTCATAAAAAAATTGTTAACCATTACGCTGATGTGTTCTTTTTGAGAGGCAGCAATGAAATGAAGTCGTCGCACATGTACGATTGTTTGAAAGCTCAAGAAAATATTCCCGTTAGTTTGTCGTTGTACATGTCAGCGTACAAGTACGTTCGTCTGAAACCCCCTAATGTGTATCGGTTATGAGTTAGTACAAATTGCAAGGTTGCACAAGAACGCACTTTCGTACCATTTTGGGCACGTTTTTATTCTTCACGTACATAGAAGTAAAATATAAGGAAGCGGTGTAGTTGAAGTGAAAGGAAGTATTTTACAAACACAGTGAAGTTGACACAAACACAAAAACATTTAAACAGGTCCACATTCAATTATGTAGTAAAGA
Source organism: Dichetophora obliterata (assembly GCA_963920525.1). Taxonomy (NCBI): domain Eukaryota; kingdom Metazoa; phylum Arthropoda; class Insecta; order Diptera; family Sciomyzidae; genus Dichetophora; species Dichetophora obliterata. Next base: position 95,374,489 of record OY986435.1, on the reverse strand, counting down.
AAGGCGTAAATTATTTTTTATTTTTTAGATGTATGCTTACTATGCAATTTTTATATACCACCGTTATATAATATGTTGCGTTACCAATTTTTTTACAGAGATAGCATTGCTAAAATAAAGTAAAAGACATGAACTCAGAATAAAACTGAAACGACAAAAGTTACTTTTAATGATTTTTTAAAAATTCATTTGAAAAAAATAATTTTTTATAAACTATTTAATTGATATTAAAATAACACAAAAACTAAACAACTAAAATACATACCAAATTAAACTCTTTTAAAATAAATAGTTTTGTGTAGTTTTTTTCCAAACTGTCGGCTTTTAATTAGTTTTTTTTTATAAAAATACCTAGTTATAGCTTGTAACCTTAGGTCGCTAATCCACTTTAATTTCATGTCAAGTTTTCAAAGATATTGTAAACAAATAAATAACTATTAAAGCTTATCCCAATATGAAAAAAAGTAAGGCCCTTGCCACCCTAAATAATGAATGCGCTCATGAAGCAGAACTTGTGTTTTGACAGATGTTCTTCCTCAAAAATGGATTTTTTTTTGCTCGGGAAAGGCTTATGTCAAAAAACGTCGCTCTATCTCGCTTCCTCAGCGACGAAAATTCCTTCTACACACGTATAGTGTGTGTGAGTATAACACCACTTCCTTATCTTTTATTTCTATGTTCACGTACGAGGTACAACATTTTCCGTACTACTACAATTTTATTTTATCGCTTTTCTGTGTATTTTTCTCTTGGTGTGGCCACACTCGGTTTGTTTTGGTTCGCATTAGGGCTGTTCACATTTCAAACCGCTCATCAAATGATTTGACAATTGATTTGACCAACAGAATTTGTATGGATTTGATGGCGATTTGACGAGTGTGAACACTTATCAAATGGTCAAATTTGGTCAAATCGTTTGATGAAAATTTTTAGATTTTTCTGCTGATTTGACGAACGATTTGACCAGTGTGAACACTCGTCAAATCGTGTAGTACGATTTTGTCAGTTCAAAAAAGTTTTCAACCTGTGCATATCGCGGCAAAAGAAGGAGCGGAAGAAAAAAATAACAAAATAATAATAAATAACTATTGCAAACAATTTATAATAATTTATAAAATAATTTTTTCGTCTTCCCATACGATTTTAACAACAAAAGGTATTAAAATTTATCCGTCATCGCGATGTGCTTACTTCGGTGTTCAAGATAAAATGAAATTTGACGAAAAATTTGAAGAGTCAGAACACTTCTGTGGTCAAACGATTTGACAAATGATTTGATGAGCGGTTTGAAATGTGAATAGCCCTATTACAGCAATTTAGCAGCACTTCTAGCATTTGGATGTTTGTTTACGTATGAAGTGCAAAGAAACAAAAAGTGCGAAGGGTACCAAGGTACCAATGATACTCGTACCTATTAGCTTGTATGAAAGTTTCATATAAATCAGAGGGTACGAAGTACGTCGGTACTTTTGCTTTATGTTGGTATTCATAACAATTTGCCACGGCTTTATTTTTCAGTTTGTTAACAAATAATTCGACAAAATAGCTGCCAAGAGTGGTGATATATGAAAAAAACGATGTTGCCATGTCGGTATGTTATGTTAAAATTCTTAGGGCCACTTTCTCAATGTCCGGTTAGTCTAGCTCTTAACCAGGACTTAGCTAACCATACGATAGCTAAAAAAATAATTTTGATTTCACCAGGTGCTGGTTTAGCAACTGTTGGTTAGATGACTAATTGTGAATTTTTGAATTGTGAATACGTAAAAACATCATATCAGCTGTCTCGTGTTTACAAATTTTTTGATTTTGTGCTGCCACCTAATTATATGTCTTTTCAATAGTTTTAAACGTAATTTATCAGTGTTAAGGCTTGATTACCCAAGCGTAACGTGAGGTGCGCAGCGGGATGTAGCGTAGTGCGACGTTGCCTCGAGGATAAGCGATTACCGAAATCGTAATCCAACGTAGTGCAGGCGGCGTAGTGCAGGGCACTCATTTTATTCTAGAAGGCTTATTTACTTCTCCTCGTCAATAAAAGATTGCATTCTTTCTTATATAGTATTAAAATTTACAAAAATGTGAAGTTAAACAAATTTTTTCGCTTGTAACACAGCTGTCGAACTACCAAAAATCGTAACGTTGCGTAGAAATCTATTTTCTACAGACTTCTACGCTGCGTCACGCCACGTTACGATTTCGGTAACGACTTGTACACATTTATCATTAAACAGATTTTAGCTTGACAATTGGCAACGTCGCGCTACGTTACCTTACGCTTGGCTAATCCAGCCTTTAAGGGATCGCTTATTTCGAATCTAAAGTCAGAATTTTAAAATTCAAGATGGTGGATAGGGTTGCCACCTTAATTTTTTTTAGTTTTATAAATTCGGGGCCGGCAAAAAAAAAATGGTATACCAAATATGAGTCGCTGAATCCGAATCCGTTGTCAGAATTTCAAAATTATAAAATTTTTTAATAATAGGGTTGCCACCTAATTATATGTCTTTTCAATAGTTTTAAACGTCATTTATCAGTGTTAAGGGGTCGCTGATTTTGAATCTAAAGTCCGAATTTTAAAATTCAAGATGGTGGATAGGGTTGCCACCTTAATTTTTTTAGTTTTATAAATTCGCGGCCGGCAAAAAAAAATGATACACCAAATATGAGTCGCTGAATCCGAATCCGTTGTCAGAATTTCAAAATTATAAAATTTTTTAATAATAGGGTTGCCACCTAATTATATGTCTTTTCAATAGTTTTAAACGTCATTTATCAGTGTTAAGGGGTTGCTGATTCCGAATTTAAGGTCAGAATTTAAAACTTCAAGATGGTGGATAGGGTTGCCACCTTAATTTTTTGTAGTGTTATGAATTCGGGGCTGGCAAAAAAAATGGTACACCAAAAATGGGTCGCTGAATCCGAATCCGTCGTCAGAATTTCAAAATTATAAAATTTTGTAATAATAGGGTTGCCACCTAATTATATGTCTTTTCAGTAGTTTTAAACGTCATTTATCAGTGTTAAGGGGTTGCTGATTCCGAATTTAAGGTCAGAATTTTAAACTTCAAGATGGTGGATAGGGTTGCCACCTTAATTTTTTTTAGTTTTATAAATTCGGTGCTGGCAAAGTTAAAAATTCTGACTTTATAAATGACACTAATAAATGTCGTTTAAAACTCGTGAAAATATATATTATTAGGTGGCAACCCTATTATTACAAAATTTTATAATTTTGAAATTCTGACGACGGATTCGGATTCAGCGACCCATTTTTGATGTACCAATTTTTTTTGCCAGCCCCGAATTCATGAAAATGCAAAAAATTAAGGTGGCAACCCTATCCACCATCTTGAATTTTAAAATTCTGACCTTAAATTCGGAATCAGCAACCCCTTAACACTGATAAATGACGTTTAAAACTACTGAAAAGACATATAATTAGGTGGCAACCCTATTATTTCAAAATTTTATAATTTTGAAATTCTGACAACGGATTCGGATTCAGCGACCCATATTTGGTGTATCATATTTTTTTTTGCCGGCCCCGAATTTATAAAACTAAAAAAAATTAAGGTGGCAACCCTATCCACCATCTTGAATTTTAAAATTCGGACTTTAGATTCAAAATCAGCGACCCCTTAACACTGATAAATTATGTTTAAAACTCTTAAAAATACATATTATTAGGTGGCAATACTGTGGTAAAAATTTATGTGGCAACCCTAACCTCCATCTTAAATTTTAAAACTATGACATTATATTCGAAATCAAATCCGTTGTCAGAATTTCAAAATTACAAGAATTCGCAAAAATAAAAAAAATCTAGGTGGCAACTCTATCCGTCATCTTAAATTTTAAAGTTTGACAGCATCTTCGAAATCATTTACCCTAAAATGGCGCTAACCGAAACCACAACTTGCCGTTAACTTAATCAGCACTTAACTGACAGTTCAACCTTAACCGAACATTGAGAAAGGGCTTTTTTTCTAAGTGCTGGTTAAAGTTCTGATTAGTGCTTAACCGGACATTGAGAAAGCGGCCCTTAATCAACTAGGGCGGAATAAAAAAGGATGCTATCTCATTGCGTTTGAGGTCGAAATAATTTGTTGGTATTTGCTTCTGTGGTGTAAAGTATACCACAGTATAAAATTTTTTAAACGTATTGTTATTGAAATTTATGTTTTTTAAATTCTGTCTTTCTTCTTATCAAATGTGTTCTGAAATTAATATTATGTATTAAAAGACATTTGAAATTGCAAATGGTTGGCGTTTAAATTAATGGAAAACAATCAGCATTTTCTATGATACATTAAGTTCTGTTTTTCTTCTTATCAAAATAATTCTGGAATGCATAAAAGAGAGGTTTTACGTCAGCCAGCAAGTGTAGAGCAAATTTTCTAATTTGCTTTACGTTGACATACAAAAAATAATTCCAAGGACAAAAAAAAGGAACAGATAGCTTAGATTGCAATTATAAGTGATCAAATAAAATTTCATAAAACAAACTTAAAAATAAAAATTTCGAGAAAATGTGAAATAGCGAAACAGTCTTGATTCAGATAAAACAAACAAAAAAAAACAAAATAAAAGATTGACAGCTAAAATAATTTTAAAAATGTTATCGATGCATTTCTAACGCCTTTTTAAGTACTTGCTTTTGTAATTGGATTCAAGTCTATTCGTTATACTAAAACGGAGTGTATTTTGAAATATTTTTTAATTTTCAGCTAAATGAAGAGAAAACCATTAATCTATTTATAAACATTTGTGATGGAAATGGTTAACATTTTGATGAATGAAAAAAATTCACTTATTTTTTGTTAAAATGGGGCATGGAGTGACAGAATTAATTTTTTTTATATATGTATATCTATATAAAAATGAAAAATGTTGCTGATGTTTCGGCCTTCTGTCGTTTGTTGCTCTTATAAATTGGGCTGTGGTCGTATAAAAATATAAACTGTTTTTTATTAACTTTTTGCTTTTTTATTAGCCTATTTTTCGATATTTTGGCTCACTTTGTGAACCTTCGTCAGGGCATGAAAGAATAACAAATTTATTCTTTAACACATTTATGAGATTATATAAAGCACAAATGAAAATCTTTACATAAAAAGTTAGCGAAACTAATCGCAAAGCTTAACGGATGGAATAAAAACACGATAAAAACTTGGTATTGATATCAATTTTTTAAAGGTATGTTATGTTCTACGTTATGTTCTACGTGAGGATAAATTTTATATAGGAAGGAAGAATAGGGAATTACAAGAAGGATATTTTGTAGTACTTCACAAGTATGTTTTATGTATTTTGTAGCGGCCATTTTTTTTTGCTTGTCAAACTTGTATCTTTGTTTAGAAAATCCCCACATTTTCATTATATGTTTCAACCTTTTTTTATTTTTCATATCATCGCTGCGCCAACAAAAACAGCTATGTGTTTTTCAGTAACTTTTCAGGAGGTGAAAAAACTGTTTCCTGGTGTCCAAGTACACTATTTTGCAAATATCTTTTTTGGATACTATTATATTAAAAATATGTTATTGATTTGTGGAAAAAAACAATTTTTTTACACATTACGACGTGGTAATCATGTTTTAAAGCACATAGCTGTTTTTATACATGATTTCAATTCCCTTTTGGTGGTATGGAATCGTATGCAATTTGTACAGAATACTGCCGTTTGGCCGAGATGGAATGTGGAGAAGTTGAGGACTCGATTAGTTAACTGTTCGTTGCTCCTGTTACACCCCGTGCCAAAAAACCCCGCCCCTAGAAATATTTTTAGAAGTGCTTAAAATTCTGCTTAAATTGGGTTTTATATAAAAAATGTTTTTATAATGATGTGTTTCTGAGCATCTTGTTTCCAATCTAGCTAAAAAAAATGAAAACCTGTGGCAAATGGTATAAAATAGGTTGTTTTCTTAAAAAAAATGATATTTTAAACAAGAGTATTTGATCAATAATTGTCTAAATAACTGTTCATGTATAACATTTTGGATTTTTTTTTGATGCAGATATGTTTTTGAACTCACAAGCATTACCGAAGGATAATTTTTAATTGAAAATGGTGGACCATTATTGTTACATGTATGTAATCAAAAATGGTTAGAAACGCATTTCTTGGGTTTTTAAACAAAAGAATAATGCATTGACTTACATTGCCAGAGTTGTGAACTACTTTATTGGTCAGCATAAAACCTGAACCAAGTTAGTTTTATAAAAATTTCATTGAGTGCGATCCAATGAGAGAATAAAAAAATTATTCAGTTTTTATTATATATTTGCAAACATAGAATCATATTTTTATAAATTAAACAAAATTATATAACGCATTAATTTGCATAGAATTGTGGAAAGAAGTATTTAATGTATACTAAATATTTTATTTAATATCCAAACATTATATTTTTACACAATAGTCTTAATTTACGATTTTTTAAAATATTTTCCCTCTGTGATATTTTACCACCTGCAGCCGGATTTTCTTATTTTCCAATTTTTTTCATTGAAAGTAGCATTGTATTCTTCCGTATTTAGACTATAAAACAAATATCTTTTGCGATAAAGGCTATTTTAAACTGAACACTTTTTACCTTTGTTAATGGTGAAATTTTACATGCGAACAACTGGAAAAGTAAAATCTGTGACATCTATTCGAAAGCCTGTGCGTGTTTTATAATAATTTTTTTTCATCGAAATCAAAGCACACGTCTTTTTTTCGCCTGCGATCAAAAACAGTTATAAGCAAGTAAGCATATACCCGTTTTTTCAGAGTATTTCTAGTACTGTGAGCACACAGCTATTTTTGATCACTTCTAAACCAAAAGAGATAAAAAAATGGTGAATTCAGAAATGTGGGCAATAGATAGTGTCAATAAAATATGCAATAAAAAAAATCTATAAAAAACTCATAGCCGTTTTCGTTGGCGCAGCGACGAATATATTTTATTATTTTGAGAGTACTTTTTTATTTTCTGCCATGCAACCCTGAGTACAAACGTAAGAATGTTTTGAAAGGGGCATGTCACACGTAGCGGACACGGCCAAATTTGTTGTTGTTTTCACGGGTAAAAGAAGCTCTCTTAATTTCTAGTTTCTTATTTTACCCGCGAAAACAACAACAAATTTGTCCGTGTCCGCGCTAGTGTGACATGCCCCAAACTCAAAAGGAAAATCTTGAACGTGTAACCACGGTTGCCATCTCAAAATCCCACGAAAAACCTTTTTCCCACAATAGCAATAATTAACCACGAAAATTCCTATGGTCCCCAAAATTATCCACGGAATAAAATCCCATCACAATTAAAAAAAAACACAAAAAATCCCACGGACATTTAAAATAACCACGTAAATCCCACGCAAATAAAAAAAACACGAAAAATCCCGTTTGTATTTAAAAAAACCACGAAAAATCCCATTTGTATTTAAAAAACCACGATAAATCCCAATTGTATCAAGAAATGCTACAAAAATCTCTTCTATTAAAAATTACCACAGTGAATAATACAAACATAACAAATTGTCAAAAGTAAAACAAAAAATTAAAAAGAACTAGTATATTTCGTAGTATGTTTTTTAATTAGTTCTTAAGCAATAATATTCAATAAAAAATATTTGTTTAATCCTAAGGTAACTTGTATAAAGTTTACGAAAAGTGTTCCAAATTAGGTTTTAGTCTTTAAGGGCCAATTTTTCATTGCGAGTTTAAGCTCTAGTCAAATTAAACCAAGCTTAACTTACCAAAATTGTACGTTTCAGCTCGGTTCAGGCAAAAAAGAAACGCATCAAGTGATAACTTAAGTCAATTTAATTTAAGTCAATTTGACGGTCGATACTAGTTGTTAGACAACCAACAATGATTACGTCAAAAGCAACTCTTAATAAGAGATAATCACAAATCACGAGAGTAAGCGAGAAAACTATATGATGTGTGCGTCCTTGAAATACCTGCGTAAGAAAGTGACAGAAAATCACACGTGTATGTGAGTTTCAGTCAGATTTTTCACATTGCCCTTAAAAAACTGATAGAATCTTTGTTCTGCAAACTAACCGAAATTTCTGTCAGCACTATGAGTTAAATAACTGGTTATTTAACCAGTAATTGTCTTGCAGGGAAGGTAACTTGTATAAAGTTTACGAAAAGTGTTCCAAATTAGGTTTTAGTCTTTAAGGGCCAATTTTTCATTGCGAGTTTAAGCTGTTGTCAAACTAAACCGAGCTTAACTTATCAAAATTGTACGTTTAAGCTCAGTTCAGGCAAAAAAGAAACGCATCAAGTGATAACTTAAGTCAATTTAATTTTAGTCAATTTGACGGTCGATACTCGTTGTTCGACAACCAACAAAGATTACGTCGAAAGCAACTCGTAATAAGAGATAATCACAAATCAATTTTAAGATATACCAATTTTGTATATTGATAAAAATAAAAAAAAAACTGAAACATATTTTCCAAATACATGTTATTATGTCAAGAGTGAAAGAACTTCCCACCAAGCCAAAGTAACAGAAATCTTAAAGAATTCGTTGCGAAAATCATGTAGGTGGGTTGAGACGATCTGACAAAGAACAAAATATGAAAAATATGCACTTATGTGTACATATATTTATACATATTTAACTGAAAAGTAAATCCTTCAAAACAAAAAAATCCCACGTGAATTAAAAAAACACTCAATTAAAAAATCCCAAGGGAATTCCCATTTCCCACGGCAATTAAAAATAACCACAAATGGAATCTTTTTCGCACAAAGGTGGCAGCCGTGCGTGTTACCCCCGTGTTAGCGCTCGTGTCTGATTAGGTTTGCTTTGACTGCTGAAAATATTGTCTGCCTTATCATAAGATTTCTATAATGTCGGCTTCAACAAAACCTGCTGTAAGTTATTACAATTAACTAACTTATTTAAGATTCTCTATTCATCTTCACAAAAAAAAAACAATTTGCAGTTTGCAGCTCTCGGCGCTGGTGGGTCACATCCTGCCTCGGTGGCAAATCCTATACCACCCGCAAATGTACAGGAGTTCAATATTAGGGTTCCAAAAAATCTTCGAAAAAAACATCATGTAATGCGTTTTAATGCTACTCTCAATGTTGACTTTGCCCAATGGCGCACCGTGAAGTTGGAACGCGAAAACAATATGAAAGAGTTTCGTGGAATGGATGAAGACATGCCAAAGTTCGGAGCTGGTTCAGAGTACAATCGGGATCTGCGCGAGGAGGTGCGTCGTAAAAAGTTTGGTATTATTGCTCGCAAGTACCGTCCTGAGGCGCAGCCATGGATACTTAAAGTGGGTGGAAAAAGTGGAAAAAAATTCAAGGGAATACGCGAAGGTGGTGTCAGCGAAAATGCGGCATTCTACGTGTTTACTCATGCTCCTGACGGAGCTATCGAGGCTTACCCACTTAATGAATGGTACAATTTTCAACCCATTCAAAGGTGAATTTTCGCAAAAGAATAAAACTTTTTTTTTACTTTTGAACTATTCTTTAAAAATTTTTGCAGATACAAATCATTATCGGCTGAAGAGGCTGAACAAGAATTTGGACGTAGAAAGAAAGTAATGAACTATTTTTCATTGATGTTGCGCAAGCGCCTAAAGGGTGATGAGGAAGAGGAACAGGATCCAGAGGAAGTCAAAGTAAAGGGCTCTACAGCCAAAAAATCAAAGGAGCTTAAAATAAGCGACATGGACGAGTGGATAGATTCTGATGAAGATTCCGATTCTGAGGAGGAAGAAGAAAAAAAGAAAAAGGAAGAGGACAGTGATGATGATGGAAAATCCAAAAAGGGTAAAAAAGAACAAGAAAAGAAGAAAAAGAAGCGTGACGTAGATGACGAGGCTTTTGAAGAATCTGATGATGGTGATGAAGAAGGACGAGAAATGGATTATGATACAGAGTCAAGTGAAGAGTATTTCTTATAATATATTTTCAAAGATATCCTTTTAAAACTTATATATTATAGCGAACCTGATCCGGAATCAAAATTAGACAAAGACATGAAATCGGTAGCTGAGGAAGATGCATTGCGAAAGTTACTTACTTCCGATGAAGAGGACGAAGATGAGAAGAAATCCGAAGAGTCGGATAAAGACGAGGACGAAAGGAAGAAAAAGAATCAAAAGGAAAAAGAAGAGTCAAAAGATAAGAAAAAAACCAAAAAGTTATCCAAAGACGAAAAGAAAGGTTTGAGCTTGAATTTAAGCATGTTTAAATAATTAAAACAATTTCTACCCTTTTTGTTATTTAGAGTCTTCTTCGGACTTTAGTTCGGACAGTACTGATTCTGAAGATGATTTGAATAAGAAAAAATCAAAAGAAAGCTTTAGAAACAATACGAGTACTTCGCGTTCTGCAACTCCAACTGCATTTATCAATGATGGCAATAAGCGTAAAGTAAATAGCATGCCTAGCGATCTAACTGGCTCCGAAAACAGTAACAGTCCCTTGAGCACACCAGCAAAACGTTCCAAAATGGAGCTTTCAGCACCTTCATTGCCATCGACATTTGCGGGTGTTGTTAATGCTAACAATAAAGAGTTGGTTGATCTATTTTTCATATTATTTAAGGTTTATTAAATACACTCTTTCCAGTGATTATGGTATAACCGAAGAAGCTGTACGCCGGTATCTCATGCGAAAACCAATGACGGCTACAGAACTGCTTACAAAGTTCAAGAACAAAAAAACTGGAGTGTCTAGCGAACGTTTGGTTGAAACAATGACGCAAATACTTAAGAAAATAAATCCAATAAAACAAACTATACAGGGAAAGATGTATTTAAGCATTAAGGTCAATAAATAATTGTTTAGGTTAAGTATTGTTATATATGTTCAGAATATATTTTTGTGGAATTTTGACAAACCAACTTAAGCCTATCTGAAATTCATAGACAAAACCCTTAAAGTTGATATTAAATTCATATTAAGCTGTTTTATCAACGGACCAAATATCTGGTCTATGTGGGCCGGTCTTTGACCGGCCGCCACTTTAACCTAAGCTATTTTGCCTATGAAATTCAGATTGACTTAAGTTGTTTTGTCAAAAGTCCACAGATTTTGTTGTATATTTTTTTTTAAATTTGCTAGTAATATAACTAAACAAATATCAGTTTAAAATAATGAGTGGCATTCAAGTTACTGAGTAGGTTTGCGGATTGCGTATTTTAAGTACAGTCGAGTCAGGATATGCAAGGCCTACTCTGTATTGCCATGCGAAACAAAAATATCGCAAAATAGCGTAATTGGTACTCTGTACTGCGATAACCACGTTTTGCTATTTGAATGCGCATCGCATTTCTTTTTAATCTTGAAATTTTTTTTTATTTTTTTGTTCACTTTTTGAGCGCGATCACTTTTGGTGAAAATATTTTTAATCCAAATAAAACATAATCAGACCTATCGAGAATAATTTTTCACGCGGATTCGGCAAAGGGAGTTTTCACTTTTAAGATAAAGCTTAGGAACATTTTGAAAATTTTTAATGCAAATTCGTTCATCTACGGTTGATTAACAAATTTGCATTAAAAGTCCAAAATTTTCTTGAGCTTTATCTTAAAAATGAAAACTCCCTTTTCCGATTCCGCGTGAAAAATTATTCCCGATAGGGCTGAATACTTCAACAAATGTAGAGTAACTTCGGGTATTGTGGTATGGTCGGTAATTTGATATACCTGCATATTTTGTTAAATACACAAATTTTGACTAGAATATACATGTAAACATGATGGTAACGAAAAAAGACACGTGCTGCAGTTTTATGCTGGCTCTCATACGCTGTGTTTGCTCTTGTTGTTGGGAAAATGGTTTCGTCGGCGTAGTCGATATTTTTTTTAACAACCCTATTCTAGCAAAGTGACAATTATGACCCAGTATTTTTGAAATTCCTATGTGTTTGTTGTAATTTTTTGATTTCAAAACAAAATTTGAAGCTCAAAAATAAAAACCTGCTTTTCAGGTTGTGACATTTCATTAAAAATTTTGGTGTTTGAACTTCAAATTTTGTTATGAGATCAAAAAATTACAACAAACACATAGAAATTTTAAAAATACTGGGTAACAACTGTCACTTTGCCAGAAAAGGGCTGTAAGTGAGCTTGGTTAGTAAGATACGAGAAAACTAAAGCGGAATCGAAAGCTTGATATATAAATTTGTTAGTGTTTGAATACAGATATCCATAAATGAGTTGAGTTCTTTAGTTTCTGAAGTGTATTTTTCTAAAAATGACTTGATTGTTTTGAAAACCGAATTCGGCTATTGTGATATAGTCAAAGTTGGGTGATGTGATATACCCCTCTGTGCTATCAATTATAATTATAATTTGCCAAACAAAAAACAGATGCGTAAGTGGGATCCAGAAGGAAGGAGAAAGGCTATTTTGGAAGTCAGAAAAGGAGCAATGGCCTTACTGTTGGCGTCAAAGACATTTGGAGTTCCATTTGCAACGCTGTAAAGAGCAGCTAATGCATCAAAAAACTATCCTGTGTAATGCGACATAAGCTAACGTAAGAAAATTGCGAGTAATTATAAAAATAAAAATACCTATATCACATTACCCGAAGTTACTCTAATGAAAACACAATTTTTCAGTCTATGTTATTGAATTTTTACCAACTTAAATGTTTAAAAGTAAAACAAAAAAACGAGTCAACTAAAAATCCTAATTTTTGGCATAAAAATGAAAGAAAATCGTCACGTCATAATTAGAGCCAAAAATAGATTAAATGGCGATAACTCGCCAATGTTCACAACACTGTTTACTTTCAAAAAGTGAGCTATAAACAGCCTTGCTTTTTTGCTTCTGATTCTTTAAAATGTCAGTTACTAAAACATACACTATTTCGAGTTGTTCACTATTTCGGGGGTTCAGGCCTGTAGCAAGAAGAAGACAGAGGGGGCAGGCATGAATCTTGGGGGGAAATTTTTTTTTTCATTTAAATAAAAAAACAATTTTTTAACGTGTGAAATGAATACATTACACACATTTATTAAAATACAGTTAATTTTATAAAATATACATGTATATGTAGATCTTTTTATACATAAGATTAATAAATAAAAAATAATATAAAAATTAATTCAGGACTTTGTAATAAAATAAAGGAAAAAATACCAGATTTATTTAAAGTGGCTAGAAATATAAGAAAGATTAGCGAAATGTGCTAACATATGTATAAGACATTTTTTAAGTAAAACAAATAAAATTTGATGATGCAAATTTGTTATTCAGATTTATACATTAACAACAAATATGCATGTTTTGATTTAAATCTTTTGCTTTTTTACATTTTTGCTAGAATTAAGATTTGCAGATTTTTTATTTTAAAATTAATAAACATAGATCATGCATAAATAAAAAATGCATAAAAAATTTAAAAATTAAAAACATTTTAATGAATTATATATTCTTTTTGGAGTTTGATTTCTGTTTTCACTAAAGCCGGTCGTGTCTTCTTTGAAAAAAAATCAAATAAAAATTTCAAATTAAAAAATTAAAAATTTTGTTTGAAAATTCTGTGAAAATTTTTGAAAAATTTATAAAAAATATTGAGAGCTTGGACAGGAATTATAATGAATGAAGAACAGTATGATATCCTTCTAGAAAGGAACAAGTCCTTGGAAAGTGAAAACTCTCTTTTAAAGCAACAGTTAAACAAAATTATTCAGCAAAACACTAAATTGTCTAATGATATCGCAATACTGACCACGCGTTTGGGTGATCTTATTGATAGTAATACAAATTCTAAAAAACGTAAACTAAAAAACACTAATACAAATAATGTTCCAAACCTAACTATTGATGAAGTTGCGTCTAGTAGTAATAGCAATGTAAACGCTCATGAAATTTCTGGTTATATTTGTCAAACAAAACGCCCCGATGAAGAAGACAGTGAGCTGATGAAGGAAAATGGCTTTGAAAATTCAGTGTGGCAAAATGTAGTTTCCAAGAAACAATATAAGCAAAGCAGAAAGCTTACAAAAAATATTTCTTCTGAAGTTGGAACAACGCCTATACAGTTAAATAAAATGAGCTCTGATGCTTGTTCTTCTTTAATCAAGGCTCTTTTAACCAAGTTTCATGGAAAAGGATATATCTTTCAACAAATAAAACATGGAAGTAACCCTAGAATTCTTACTGATAATGACCAAATTAAGACTTCTATCATAGATTTTCTTGACTCGCATGGATATGAATTCAACTCTTACAACAACAAGCTCGAAAAGAAAAAATCGTTTATACTGCGTGGATTTTGCTGCAACTCCGATGAGGAAAATATTAATGCAATTGTAATTGCTTTAACTTCTGCTGGAATTTCTGATTTCACTGTAACTCGATTTTTAACCGGATATCAACGCTGCAATCCTAATAGAACGCACAACATTTTATATCGTATTGTAGTTGATAATGCGACTCAAGATGAAACACTGACTAATATCAGAACAATTGGTTTTTTTGGTGTTAAAATCGAAAAAATGCGAGCTAGTAAGGTGGTTCAATGTCACAACTGCCAAAGATTTAATCACTCAATCCACTATAAATACAGATGTGTCCAATGTGTTGAAAATCATCAAGCGCAGCAGTGTCCTCGTAAGTTAAACGCAAATTTTCCTTTGGGTTGTGTAAACTGCTATGACTCCAATTTGAATCATGCCGGACATACATCCAACGATCTTAAAAATTGTTCATTTTTTAAAAACAAAATTTCACCATTAATTGAAAAAAATACAAATGTAACTGTTAAAAATAATTATACTTCTAATGAATTTTCTAATTTTAAGACTAAAGTTAATAATTTAAGTAGTACAAATGTTAATAAGAGTTATGCTTCAGTGGTCCGTAATTCTTCCCCTTCTGCTAGTGCTGATACAGCACAGTTGTTCCCAATGTTTTCTCAAATTGCTGAACCTCTTTCTAAAATATTTCAAATTTTTAATACCATCAAAAAATGAGTTTCAAAATTATTTCTCTCAACGTCAATTCTTTAATCAGATATGAAAGAAGATTTTTACTTAAGAATTTTTTGGCTAATTTTTCTGCTGACGTATATCTACTACAAGAAACTAAATTAGATGAACATTATTCTTTTCAATATGATGGTTACAATTTTTTTAAGGTAGATAATAGGATCGGTTCTGGAGGTGTAGCAATTCTAATCAGGAATCAGTTTAAAATTAGAAATTACAAAACTTTTAATAACGGTGGCATAGAAATAGTTTTTATTCCTTTTAGGAAATGATTGGATTACCATAGCATCAGTTTACGTGCACTCTGGTTATGTTGATTTTAACATTTTCTTACAAATTTTTCATCTTAATACACATTTCATTTTTGGCGGTGATTTTAACTCGAGGCATTCTACTTTCGGAGACATTTCTAACAATGTTCTTGGACAGCATCTTAAAAATATTGAAAACATTACAAATGTAATTATATTATCTCCAAAGTCTCCAACTTGTTTTCACTCTCCCTCTGGATCATTTATTGATAAATTTATTTTTAACAGCGAATTTCCGTTTTCTTTTTCAAATATTACTAATCTTCCTTCCTTTTCTGATCATAATGCTATACAAAATTTTATAAGTGGTAATTTCTCTACTAATTTTGTTTCTAATAACTTTTTTATTAAAAAATATAACTATACAAATCCAAATCGTTTTAATAAATTTATAGAAAATCATATTAATCAAATTAATATTCCTACCAATGATAATCTTTCGCATGAAGAGCTAGAAGATATTTCCGAAAAATTTGGTAATATTCTTAAAAAAGCTATTGATAAATTTGTACCAACTGAATTGATAAGGCCTAATGGTATTATTTTGTCGTATTCAACGATTAAAATTCAAAAACTGCATTATTCATTGCAAAGAAAATTGCATAGAAACTTGCAAAGAGGTACCAATTCCTACTCTATTGCAAACATCAAAAGAGACATTTCTTTAACACGTTCTATGCTTCTTAATGCTATTTCCTTTGATCTGAACAACTATTATAAAAATGTTTTGGTAAACACTAATACCACTAGAAAAGCTTTTTCTACCGTTAAATTTTACACCGGCTACAAGAAAAGGTCAAAAGTTCCTAATTTAATATTTGAAAATGATGATAAAAATTTTGAATTTATTGGAACTGAAAACATAGCCAATGCCTTTTCTAATCACTTTTCGATAAATCACAATTTGTCTACAAATTTAGATTCAGTTGAGTCTCATTCGGTCCAAAATTTTAATAACTATGTTTCAAATTCATTTTCTATTATTCATTTTGATGAAACGATTACTCCCGACATTAAGGATGATCGCGAGCTTATGCTCATTAATGCAAATCTTCCCAACGAACAAAAAGATATTCTAACTTCAGTAACTGAAGTCTCTAATATTATTTCAAAAAAACCAAACAAAAAGTCTACGGGTATTGATGGCACTCCATACTATCTAATAAAACATTTTTCGCCAAATATAATAATATTTTTGACTATTCTTTTTAACCATCTTATATCTTCATCTTATTTTCCTTCTTATTGGAAATTAGCTCTTATTACTCCAATACCAAAACCAAAAAAGGATATATCTGTTCTAACAAACTGGAGACCTATTTCTAATTTAAACTGCATTATAAAACTATTCGAGCGTATCTTAACGCAAAGAATGTTCCTACATATTGGTTTTCTTCCGTGTTTATCAACTGACCATGCTCTTGGCAAACTTCAAATGAACATTGATCGAGGACTGAACGTTGGTAAGGCGACATCTTTTATTTCTTTAGATCTGAAAGCAGCATTTGATACTGTATGGCATGATGGCCTAATTTACAAACTTGGTAAACATGGTTTCCCAATATTTTTAATTAAACTCATTAAAAGTTTTTTGACAAATCGTTCTTTTGCAGTAAGATTGGGTAATCACTACTCTTGTATTGCAAATATGCCTTCTGGAACTCCTCAAGGCTCTGTTTGCTCTCCCATTTTATTTAATTTATATCTTTATGATTAACCACTCGACGCACATGTTCAAACAATTCAGTATGCTGACGATACATCTATTTTTTTACTCATAATGATGCTGTAATTGCACAAAATAAAATTAATATTTACATTACGAAATTAGTTTCATATTTTCAAAAATGGAAGTTAATATTAAATGAAAATAAGACGGGAATGATTCATTTTGTTGGTTCAGTTCAGGATACTAAAAGTAAGCTGAGAAGAAATTGTAAAGACATTAAAATCTCAATTAACGGTCATTATATTGGATCTAAACATAATATAAGATTTCTTGGTTTATTTATGCACAGAAACAATAAATTTATTCACCACGTTAAAAGTATTGTTTTTAAAGCTAGAAAATCCAAATATGCCCTTAATCGACTTCTTCGTTCTAAATTTATTCACATTTCAAAGTAAACTTGTACAAATCTTATATCAGGCCAATTTTGACACACGCTTCAAGTATTTGGTGCAAAATTCCAAATTTATCATCTCACCAAATGGAAATTTTAAGACTTTTTGAACGAGGCATTCTTCGAAAAGCTGCAAATTTTTACAGAAATATTGGTTCTTTTAAATATAAAAACAATTATTTGCTTTATAACAAAGCAAAATGTCCTAGGATAGGTAATTTTGTTGTTAAAAATAGTATTAGTTTTTTTGAAAAATGTTTTAATAATAATAGTATTTCTAAATTTAATTCTTTACTTGATTTTGATTATTCTGGTAAATATTCTTGTCTTTCTGACATATTTCGTTCTTTTCGTAATGGAACACTATTTACGGACCACAAGCTTCTTTTATTCCATAAAGCCTATTCTAATACCAATACTTTAGTATATAATGTAAACCAAATGTAATTTTTGTACATAGATATATATATATATATGTATATAGCTAGTTATTACCCTACTTTCTTTAAATTAATTCTTTTTCTAATCAGTTAAGGTTTTTGTTATTTTTCCTTTTTTTTAATGTTAATAACCTATTATCACTTAGTTTTATAATATTCAATCAGATTAAGTTTTTTGAAAAAAGCCCCTTAGGTGCTTACTAAACAATATAAATGGCAATGTAACATTTTATCATTTTGTTCAATAAATGATTAAGATATAAAAAAAAATATATTCTTTTTGTATCTGCATCAATTTGGTGCACAACGTGCTTTTCGTGAGAAAAGACATGGTTGAGACATCCCTGCAAGACACTCCTAACCGAAACTTTAACACATTCACAAAAAATTTATGTATTCACTAACACATATGCTTGGCATTTTGTTATTAAAATGGAGGTACAAAATACTATTAGTTATTAGGCCTATTATTTAACAGGCAGCAATTCAGTTGTACATCCCTGTTTTCTCTTATTGGTGTGGTAGACAGAGACAAATAATTTTCGTTGTGTTCTACTTGTCTTTAACTTGTTCTTTCTTATGAGAAAAATAAATTTGATGTACACACAATTTAGAAAATTTTCAAACGAACGATTTATATCGTGTTACAGCACGTAAGTACTTTTAATTGTGAAATATATTAAATAAAATATATATTGTGAAAATAATTATATTTTAACACTTTTATACTTAAATAGACGAAGCTGGTGGTCGTCAAGTGCAGGTGATAGCTGCTACTCCGAGTGCTACTGGCATACCATTGGCTGCAGCTCCACAACCGCAGGCTCAAGCTATACCAGCAGTCACCTCTACGGCTCAATAAAATGGAAATATTTCGACGACTTGCTTTGCGTTCTGCTAACTTTGGCATCCAGCAGCAAACTTTGGTGCAACAAAATACTTCGCCAACAAGTGTCTGACCACCGTGGCCATAGCCAATCCGATAGTTCTCGCCCAACAAGCATGCCTATCATGAATTTTTTTGCTGCTATTACACACAGTGTTTCCAAGTGGATTTGTTAATGAAGCTACGCAGCAATTTTCAATAAAAATTCAAAAAATAAATGTGTTCATATAGTTAAAAAATAATAGGGAATTAACCAGTCATTTAAATGGTAGATATAACTGGTGTACTTGGTATAACAAATAGTTAATTACTTAGTCATTTCACTAGTAGCTGCGACTGGTATTTTTGCCACATAAATAAGTTATTTAACTAATTGCTTTAACTGGCAAGTTTGGCAGATATTTTCAGTTATTTAACTTATTATATAACTGATTGGAATAACAGGCATATAAAATGTGTAAGCGAGATGACTATGCAATTTATGCCCCTATCACCGTCTGCGAATCGAACAACAATTAAGTCGAATTCGCCAAGTTGGTATCACCGTCGGCGAATGTTTAAATTTAATTCGACTGAAACGTCAAAAACAGGCGAATGAAAAACTTTGTGGTATCACCGTTCGCGAATTTCGCAGATGTCATTCGACTTAAGCGTCAAAAACAGACGAATAAAAATATATGGTGACAAGCCAGCGAATGCGTTTGATTTTTTTTTATTTTGCACATAAAAATGGAAAATAATAGAAAATGGTCAGTAAATTGCATTGTGTGTATTTTTTGTGGTTTGTTTTTAATTTTAAGCAATTTGTTATTTATTTTTAGTATGAAAAAAACCAACAGCCGGCAGTTCCATAAAATGGTCCATAAAATGGCTCTTATCCATACAGGGCAAAGATTACGCTCAATAATCCAGACAACTTCGCTTAAAACTGTGGACACCGTTGATTGCGCAAGACCCAATTCAAAATCGTTTCCAACGCTCTTTTGGTAACTACCCTCAGCAAAAAATCGTAGAGTACTAGCTAGCTTCAAAATAGGAGGAATCGCACAACTTCGAATTGACTGCATGGAGTCTTCAATATCCTGCAACACAAAGACAAAGGCTTCCTTGTTAAGCCTAAAATATGATTGAAACCTTTAAGAGATTTTAAATATTTCAATACAGATCAACCGCGCATATAAAAATACTTACAGGTCGTCAGGAATCTCTAGCGGATTGGATTTATCCCTAATACTGCGTCGTAGTCTGCAAAAAGTTTGTGTTTCCTCAGTTTCTCCAAAGAATAGCTCCGTGCTGCTTAACATTTTGGTATATTTTATTATTTATTTGTATTTATCGCGGCTTTATTGAAATTTGAGGTTCGAGTTTTGACGTTTCTAAGCGAATTTTGATGTTTTCTGCTTTGGCAGCACCGTATCTGAGGCGAATAAGTAGGTTCGCAAACCGTGATACCACAAAAAGAAAAATTCGCCAAATGATTCGATTCGAGTGAAGCATTCGATTCGCAGACGGTGATAGGGGCATTAAACTTCTGAAAAAGTATGTGCAAGAAAAGGATACAAAATCACACGTACACAAATGTTTTGGTAAGATTTTTCACATGGCCCTTGAGAGACTGATAGAAAATACTGACCGGAACTTCCGTATTGCTTTTCTTTATACATATTACCAGTAATATAACCGGTTGTGTTCTTGCAGGGATGATTACGGCAATAATAATTTTTTTACCAAAAATATTGTATTATTTCTGCAAACACAAATTTTTGCCTTAATAAAGTCATTATTTACTAATAATGGTACCAAAAAGAGCATAAATCATAACATTATTGAAATCGTTACATACTATGATTACCTCGACTATTAGTTGCATGTTTGTAGTTCTATCAATCATGATAAATGTGAATATTATTATAGAGACATATTAGAATTTTGAACGTTTTTCTGAACTATTCTTTGATTGTTGGCAAACGAAGCAAAACATAACCAAAATCGAAAGATGTCTAAACAGTTTGCAGGAAAAACTTTCACTTCATTTAGATACAATAAGTTCTATCGGTTCCTGGCTATGTGCCATTTCGTTTGACAACTGTTCAATTATTGTGGTTTGTTTTTAATCGCATTATCCTAAAAACAGCACGCAGAAAAGTGACATTTTGGACTTTAATTGTAGCAAACATATTTCTATTTACCGTAAATATATTTCGTAATTCTGACCATATTTTGTTTATCACACTTATTGCTATTTTTGTGACAATGCACTTAATGTACCATGCTTATGAATGGCATTAGTCAGGCGAGCGATAGTAGCGGCTGTGGCCTATTGGTAGTGTGCGTGGCTCGTAAGCGAAAAGCCGCGAAAAGCTCGGACAGAAAGTTTTATTAAATTAATTTTTAATTGAATTAATATTTCTGTTCAGCCCAAATGGTCGAATTTTTTAGGAGCGCTAAGTAAAACTGATCAGGTAGCGGACGCCATTTAATCGAGCGAACAAATTCTATGCTACATGAACACAATTGTTTGGCTATCAGATGCTGCTACTGACGCTGTTAAATTTATAAACACGGAAAGAACGCAGCAAATTTAAGTGAGAAATCTTTGCAATTGAATTAAATTTACATAAATATTTTAATTGAATCTAACTTCTGGAGTGTAGAATAGTAACACATTCAGAGAAAAACATCGTGAACTAAGGTAGCGCTACCATTACAGTTCACAACAGTTGTCTGAGCTGAATGCGGCCATTGATAACTTTTATTTCAATCAATGCTGTCAATTATATTTTCATAGACGACCTCGATAGTCTAGTAGTAGCGTGCTTGACTGTCACTCAGCGGTCCATGATTTGAACCCCAGCCGGGTCATAATCTTAAGCTCTAACCTTTCTTTCCTGATTTCTACACTGCAATTTACAACAAAAAATAAAAGTTGGTTGTACGAAAGTTTGTGGGGAAGATTGCTTTTACTGCTTTTTGCCACTCAAATAACTTTCTACACAAGAAGTCTCACTTTGTTACTTGTTTTTTTTTTCTTCTATGGTACCATAACGGATCAATAAAAACAAAAAAGTTTTTAAAATTTTCATTCTGATAATTTTCTTCAATTTAAATTGTTGTTTTCTTTATTGTTTAAAAAGTTAAAATAAAATCATCTTTACAACAAATACATAAAAAAGACCTACCCCCTAAAACTGGCGATCCTGCCAGGAGCCACGGAATCTGTATACGGCTAATCCATTCACAACTACCGATCCTACAAAACGACAACAAAATAAATGGAAAGTCGAGCAAACAATCAACCAAACCAACAAATTTATGTATTTTAAAATTTGTTTTTATAATGTAAAATTTACTTAGTTTCTCATGAGGTTGCTTCAGAAGCGAATTAAGAAAGTATTACAATCGAGGCACTCCACTGCACCATGAATACAGTTAGGAATACAAATAGGAATACAGATAAGAACACATGATAGGAACACATATTAAATTTTAAAACCTTATAGGGTAGTACACATAAATCAGGAACACATATATTTTGTTTATATAATTATTAAATATTAGACAAAATTAATCTTACTCACACACCTCCCCACCCCTCTCACACTCTTTCACATGCCTCTCATTCCTGCGAAGGCGACCATCGCGCGTCCTCGATCGTAATTACCCTCGAATCAGAATTAATCCGTTGGAACTACCCATTCATTCAGAAGTGCATGCGACAGCGATCAAGTTGCCACAATTTTGGACTTGGTGTCCCGAAGCATGGTTCGCCAAAGGCAATTTCAGTAGACAAAACAAAATACGAACAAATTTATACGAAGGTTTGAAAAAGATTTTAACTGACCGACACTCTTTAAGCGAGAACAAAAGGTTCGACAAAATTTTATCTGATTCTGAGATAGGAGATCAAAAACAATCACAGTTTTACCTTACAAAGCCTTACTATCTCTTCTGGACTCAGATAATTAGAAGATATATTGAAACTCGCAGATAACTTTTGGGAAGTTATCACTGAATCAGAAATTTCAATAGTTAACAGAAATTCTCATCAAGCGATGAAAGTAGTTTCGAACTCCGAATTAGCAAGTATAACACAAAAATTTTCCGAAACTACTTCCAAAGTTTTACAATGTTTCAATAAACTCTCTTTTAAGGTACAAGAACTTAGGAACGATTTAATTACAATAGTTCTCCAAGACGTAGATCCCCTTCTAGAAGTATGTCACGGCAACGTCCTGTCAACTGGGTATGTAGATTCCATTTTAAATTCGGTAAATGTAAAATTATTCTCCATATTTTTTATTTTTGACTTCTGAATTGAAAAATAAAAGCCTCACTATGCATGAGTGATAGTGATAGTGAAAAATATCTCACTCAAATTCATGTAAGAATAGTGGAAAAAAAAGGTTACAGCTTAGTGGAACATTTTTTTTTAAACTAAATAACTTTTAAGAGTACTCCGAGCAAAAGGGTACTACTGCTCGGAGTACTCGTATGTGAGCATGCTCCTTGTGTAAGAATCCTTTGTCACCTCAAGTATATCCTTATAAGTTAGTTGACCAATCTTGGCTTCGCCAATAAATGGGCGTCCCAGAGTGGTCAATCTTATGCTTGCCAGCGCCGGACACTGGCACAGAATGTGTGCTGCTGTTTCCGGCTCCTCTAGGCATAACCTACACGCATCGTCCTCGGTCAGAGTCATCTTCCCGAGATGGTACATGAAGGGACCGTGTCCTGTGACCAGTGCAGTAAGCCAGCTTAAAGTCCTTCGATTGTATCGGATAACTTTTGCTGCCTCACTACGAGACCACTTCACGGCCGCCTTTGATTGCCTGCAATTAACAGCTTCTTCCCACCTTTTACTGTGTTCCGAGTCCGTCCATTGTTTAATAAGGCCTGCCACCATATTGTCGCCTATGGCGATACGTGGTTCTGGTTCACAGAATTCTTCTGCTTATTCTGCTCTTCCTAAAGAATCAGCTTCTTCATTCTGTTCTATGCCAGACTGTCCTCTCACCCACATAAGTGTGAGCTCATTCGTCTGGGCGCACCTATTGAGTTTTGTAAGACATTCTATGGCCAACCTGGAAGTGATGTCTGTCCGTTGCATACACCTAATCACAGACTGATTGTCGAGAGCGATGACAATTTTCTAGCCACTGATCCGGTCATCTATCAGGTGGTCCAGCGCATGCACTACGTCAAGCATTTCTGCCTGGTATACAGACACAAACCTCCCCAACCTCAGTACACAGGATAGGCTTAACTCTTTTGAGTACACGCCTGCCCCGGCCCGGCCATTCATCAGAGAGCCGTCTATGAATATACTGATATCGCTACCAGCGATTTCTTCACAAACGGCTCCATCCGTTATAAGAGTTTTAGAACAATTTTCTGTTATTTTTACTCTCTGCCTTCCGTCCATAGGCATAAACGCCTCCCTGACATCTCTCTGTACAATATCAAGGATGCGAATATGACCATGCAGGGCCGTTGCCCCATCCCACGTAGCATTTCGCAACATCCTGAGGGCTGATAGCGCCGCTGTTTTCTTTATTTCTAAATCCAACGGCAGCATACCTAGCAGAACCTCCATTGCGCTTGTTGGAGTGGTTCGTATTGCACCTGTTATTCCAACACACGCCAGCCGTTGGACTCTGTCTAGTCTCTTCTTAATGGTTTTCTGGCTGACTTTTGTCCACCAAATCACCGAAGCATACGTGATGACAGGTCTAACCATCATAGTGTAAACCCATTTTATAGCCTCTGGGTTTAGCCCCCATTTGAGACCACAAACGCGTCTGCACTGGAACAGAACCGTCTTGGCTCTTTGAATCCTATCTTCTACATGCTCGTTCCAGTTCAGTTTACTATCAAGGGTTACCCCTAGATATTTAACTTTCGTGGACATGTTGATTTCAGCTCCAAAAAGTCTGAGTGGTTCTGTCCTCAGGCCTACCCTCTTTCTAGTAAAGAGAATATTGTCTGACTTGCCTGCGTTTACGGTAAGGCCTTGTTCTCGACACCACTCCTCCACCATTCGGAGTGCTCCCTTCATGATGTCAGAGATGGTGTCAATGAACTTGCCGCGGACCACCAACGCAATGTCATCTGCATACCCTATCGTGTGTATGCCCGATTCATCCAGTCTAACCAGTAGTGTCCTCGCCCTGGGGACATCCTCTACTTACTCTACCTCTAGTCTTTACTCTACCATTCTGCATGTTGACAGCCCTGTGTTTGAGCATATTGTCCACCCAATTTGCTATCATTGGGCTTACATTGCGTTCTATCAGGGCTTGCCGCAGCCTTCCAAAGCATATTTTGTCGAAAGCACCCTCGATGTCCATAAATGTGGCCATCGCAATGCCTCCTGAAAATACCTCCTTTTCAGTCACTCTTAGCAATTCGTGAAGAGCACTCTCCGTAGACCTACCTGCTCTATATGCATGTTGGCATCTACTCAGAGGATTTTGCATCAGCGAGGTGCTCTCAAGACAGTCTCACTCTTTCCATCGTTTTCAAGAGAAAAGATGTTAGGCTGATCGGTCTGAACGACTTCGCCTCCGCATAATCTTTTTTCCGGGCTTCGGAAGAAAGACAACTTTCGCCTCTCTCCAGACTCTCGGAACATACCCAGTCGCTAGGCCAGTAACGAATATACCCCACAGCCTAGGTGCAATGAGATCTTCCCCCTATTGCATCATAGCAGGGAATATACCGTCCATCCCTGATGTTTTGTACGGAGCAAATGAGCGTATAGCACTCCTCACCCCGTCCATAGTGATCATCCTTTCGGCTTCCAGCCTGTCAACCCTGTGCATTCCTTTCTTCAAGGGTGTCCACGGTTCATCAGACTTAAAACTTCCAGGAAAATGCACCTCCATCAGAACTTCCATGGACTCCTCTAGGTTCTCTGCCATGGTTCCATCCTTTTTTCGGATCAGTCCCACTTTGGAAAATGGGTCTTTTGAAACCATTTTCTGAAGCCTACATGCTTCTGATATAGTTTCCATCCCAGAACAGAAGTCTCTCCACGACTGCCTTTTCCGTTGTCGTATGAGGTACTTCAGTTCCCTTTTCCGTGCCTTGTAATTTGCCCATGTTTCTGGGGTTCCCCCTCTCATGTGCAGATTGAAGGCCTTCCTAACCTTCTTCTTCAGAGATTCGAGTTCCGTGCACCACCATGGCGTTGGATCACCATCGTCTACTGAAAGTATTGGGCATGCCACCTCGTAGGCTTCGACCATGGCCGAGCTAAGGTGTTTGACATGACTTTCTACTTCCACCGTATTCCCTGGTACTTTGATCGCTTTTTAGGTCAGTGTTTCCCTCAACTTCGCCTTATATTTCACAGGATCTGTATTCTTGGGAATCCTGACCTTCCTGCTATTCCGCTGGCGTCGGATTCCGTACTTGAATTCAAACTGTATGGATCTGTGGTTCGACATGGTTAGCCTATCCACGACCCTCCAATTTTTTATTCTGTTCAGAATCTTCCTGCAGATGAGAGTTACATCAATGACTTCCGCTCGCCTCGCATCAACGAAAGTCGGTTGTGCTCCTCTATTTGCTACCAACAAATTGTACCTCTCCACAAACTCAAGCCATTGCTCTCCTCTGTCGTTGTTGTTGGTGCTACCCCACGCAGTATTGTGCGCGTTAGCATCACATCCTATCATCACTCCAATGTTCCTTCCCTCACAGTACTTTACCAGATTCTCCACCTCTTTTGAAGGTGGTTGGTCTGGAGAGTCGTAGGGAAGATACGCTGAAACTACCATACAAGCACCTGTACCATCCCCAATTCTCACAACGGTGAGATCCGGGGAACATAGGTGTGGCATATGTACCGCTAGTATACCATGTCTCACCAAGATACAAGTCCGTCGCCTGCCATCTGTTACTGGTTGGTACAGCGTGGCCTTTCGCTCTGAGAGACCTTTAATTCTATTGTGAAAAATCCAAGGTTCCTGAAGCATTGCTATGTCAATTCGATCCTCCTCCATGCAACGCATCATCATTGCTGATGCTGCCCTGTGTAGATTGAGTTGACACACAACGAGGTTTTCCTGGTACGAGATTTAGTAACTACCACTCAATTTAGTTATAGTGCAACTCTATAATCTCTTCACTATCACTAAGCTGGTAAAAAATAGTGAAAAATAGAATTTCTTTCAATATATTTTAGTGCTAGTGAAAGGTTGAGTGCACTCAACATTTAGTGCACTACGCCCAACTCTGATAGCCATGCACATTTGCTCAAAACGATACACACAACACAACAAACTAGGTAATTCCATCATTGCGACGGCTAATGATGGAAGTTCTCTTACACTTAAACACCGTCTATTCAAATACCATACAGACAACAAAATTAACTTTCTGATCGACAGCGGAGCAGAAGTTTCAGTGCTCCCGGAAGAAAAATTCAAGTAACACAAAAAGAATTCCGACTTGCTCTTGACAGCAGCAAACGTCAGTACAATTTGAACTTACGGAAACAAAGAACTCAACATTAACTTAAGACTCAGACGTGAATTTCCATTCACTTTCATACTAGCAGACATTATAAGACCCATAATAGGAGCAGATTTCCTTACGTATTATTGACTCTTGATAGATCTCAACCATAAAAAATTTATTGATCCACTAACAAAACTATCAGTTAATGCGATCACAGCATTCACAGAAACATCACTAACTAAATTAATTACAATAGATAACAAGTACACTACATTACTCAAAAACTTTCCATCACTCACAGCAGAACCCGATTACAGCAAACCAGTTAAATACACAACAGAACATCACATTACTACAGGAGAACAGTTACCATTTTCTCGACCACGATATTTGGACTTTATTAAATTTAAAATTGCAAAACAAGAATTCGATTTCCGTGTCAAATCATTCATATGTCGTCAGTCAGACTTCATGTAAGCATCCCCAATACATCTCATTCCCAAAAAAGATGTTAACGACTGGAGGCCCTGTGGCGACTATCGAAGATTAAATGCAATCACAGTCCTGGATCGATACCCATTACCACACATTCACGACTTATCTATAGACTTACACAACAAGAACATATTTTCAAAACTAGACTTAGTAAGAGCATACCACCAAATTCTCATGGCTACTAAAGACATTCATAAGACTGCAATAACTACACCTTTCGGAATGTTTGAATTCCTCAGAATGCCATTCGGCTTAAGAAATGCAGCGCAAACATTTCAAAGATTTATCAATAAATATCTAAAAGAATTAGACTTTGTATTTGCTTACCTCGACGATATTCTAGTAGCCAGCGAGACTGAAGAAGAACACTTAAGGCATTTAAATTTAGTATTTGAACGATTAAACGAATTTGGACTAAACATCAAACCAAACAAATGTATTTTCGGCGTAAACAGCATAAATTTCTTAAGTTACAATATTTCAAAATAAGGCATTCAACCATCTGATAGAATTCAATGTATAATTATCTATCCTAATACCATATTCATGCCCACAAAAAAGCTGCTTTTTGCATATTCGAACATGCTTTTTCGAACTGCGTTCATGCTGGCTATAATGCAGCTTTAGCTTTTATTTTGACATTTCTGTGCTACAGCAGTCCAGGCTAATCGCTTTCCTTTGAAATTTTGTAGAATAAAAGAGATGTAAACGACTGTAATAGCTATTTTAAATGGCTGCCTCGGCTGGCCATGCAGTAGCCTACACGATCGGTCCAATTTTTAAGCACATTATCGATTGTATGCAGCTGTATTTCACCGATTGCTTCACGAATATTGTCCTTTAAAGCGTCAATTGTCTCTGGCTTGTCGGCGTAACACTTATCTTTGAGGGCACCCCACAAATAATAGTCCAACGGTGTCAAATCGCAGCTCCGAGGTGGCCAAACAACATCAGCTCTTCGGCTGATAATGCGATCTTCAAAAACAGTGCGCAAAACATCGAGTGTAGCTTCGGCTGTGTGGCACGTAGCGCCGTCCTGTTGAAACCAAATGTTGTCAATATCCTCCTCTTCAATTTTTGAGAACAACATGGCCCGATAACGATCGCCATTGACTGTAACGGCCACTCCTTGCTCATTTTCGAAGAAACATGGCCCAATTATGCCTCTGGACCAAAATCCGCACCAAACAGTGACTCGTTTTGGGTGCAGCGGCTTTTCAATATGCGTGCGGGTTTTCTGTGCCCCAAATGCGACAATTTTGCTTGTTTACATACCCGCCAAGATCAAAATGGGCTTCATCTGAAAAGATGATTTTTTTGGCAAAATCGGCATCTTCTGTAAGTCGATCGCAGGCCCACTTCTCAGCGTTGTTCAAGCGTATACACAACCATATTCGTTTAGCGGAAGGATAAAACTAATTATCTGTCAAATCAGACATGAGCTTAGTGTTACCATTCACGAAATAAGCACTAGTTGAAAAAAAAACCGTTAGATGGCGGACCCTGTATATAGAAATACTTACAATCCTTTACTTATTGACTTTGTTGATTATATTTGTTATTGACATGTGACAAAAAATTAACTTCGAATTTCAGAAGTATCGACGAAACATATGGTGACACATACATGCTTTTTTCTAGTGTTATTTGTATGTAAAAAAGTTGGTTTTATGTTGCGTTTTACAAAAAGTTCATTTTTTCCCCAGCATGAACGAGCCATAAGCCCGAAACAGTTAAACAAATGCAGAAATTCACCGGGATGATAAATTATTACCATAGGGGCATACCAAAAATGGCACACACACTAATAGCCCGTTCATGCTGGGGGGAAAAGCAGCTTTTTTGCAAAACGCAACATAAAAGCAGCTTTTTTTAATACAAATAACACTAGAAAAAAGCAACTTTAATTCGGATTTTTAGTGTGTGTCACCCAGTGTTTCGTCGATACTTCTGAAAATCGAAGTTAGTTTTTTGTTACATGTCAATAACAATTGTAATCAACCAAAGAAGTAAAATATAAGGAAGTGGTGTAGTAGCACAAAAGTGCGGCATTTTCCATATTGGTGTTGGTTCGCACAAATACATGAACATTCAAACACGGCCGCATACGGTTGCATCACAAAAAAGGCCCAAACTGTTTCTGATGATAATCACATATTTACAGATTGAGGCTTAAAGTTTTAGCTATCTTGTTTGTTCTTATCCAATAACAGGTTGTATTTCCACACCACCCTTGAGGTATACAATTTAGTGCCTTACCGATTTTTTTTTGGGTGTTCGGTTCCCCAGTAGGCCTATTTCATCCGAGAGCAAAGAAGAATATTAGTAAAGTAAAAAATTTATGGTAAAAACTATCTACTGGGCTTGTATTAATTTATATTCAATCATTAAATTTTATGTATTAATAAAATTAAAAGTAATTTTAAATTAAAAACTTCAAAAATTATATATAAAAAAATGATTTCAATATATTAAGTGAAGATAAAAAAAAAATATTTTTTTCTAAACACCTTTAAAATGAATTGTTTTATGCAACTTTTGCCTAATAGTTAGCTTTTCATTATTTCTTTTAGATAATTAAAAATATCTAGTTTGTAGAAATATTTAAATTAAAGATTTTACTACAATGTCCGGGTAGCAAAGCTCTTAACCGGGAGTTAGCTAACCGTACAATAACTAAAAAAACAGTTCCGTTTTCACCAAGTGTCGGTTAAGTAACTGTCGGTTAAGTCATTAATTGTGAATTTTTCAATTGTGACTACGCTAAACTGCATATCAGCTGTTTACGCTTGTTTGTTATTTTATTTTTGGAGTGAAAGTTGTAAAGAAAGTTGAAAGATTAATTAATAAATAATTTAAAAAAGCAACAGAGTGCCGAACTTCATTGCATATGAAGAAAGTGCATTACTCTTCCACGTAGTCACGTCTATGCGCATGTGGTGCTCTATTACATCACCACATAGAAAAATCCCTACAGCCTATTTTACCTGTTCGTTACATTGATACTTACCTTTTAGTTGCATTAATACTTACCTTTTGTTATATTGTACTTACCTTTAGTTACATCAATACTTACCTCTTTGTTATATGGTACTTACCTTTAGTTTTATTAATAACGTATTTTACTTACACTTGCCTATAAAACACTTGTTATAAAAAAACATTTTGAATTGTATTCAGTTAGTATAATTTCAGAAATTTTCATTTTGAAAATTTCAGTATCATAAATTTGTTCGAAGAGAATTGTAGCCAAATAAAAAGTTATAAAATAAAAAAGTTTTGAAATAAAAAAAATTAAATTTAAACAAAATATATAAAAGTTTGCACCAAAACTGGCGATCCTGCTCGATCCTGCTCGATCCTGCGTTCCTGTTTTCAATCATATTGGAAAACATATTGTTATCAATAACAAAAAGAATTACTGCAGAACCATCATCTCTGCTACAACTTCTCAACCAGAAACAACTAAACCAAACCATCAACATACCAAATCAAATCGCTTTTAGAAGGACCACAAACTTTAAATAACAAATACAGCCAACCTTGGATCATGTGCCATGCCAAAACAAACGCCAAGTTAACAGCCAACAAAACGACCACAGTCGAAACTACAACAACAATAACAGCAGCCATAACAACAACAACAACAAAACCAGCTAACGACCTCTTTAATGACTGCGTAGCACAGCGAACACGCTCAAAAAACAGTCTCATCCGAAGAGCCCAGCACAAGTCGTCACAGCAGCAGCAGCAGCTCATACGCTCTCACCTACTCGTCGTCACACGCTCACCTAAGCACCAATACTAGTGTACCGTCAAGCAGCTATCGCACTAAAACAGCCATAAACGCTCCAACAACAACCAAAACGCAGCAGACACGGTCACTGCGTACAACAACGGCAGCGACGTCAACGCCAACAGCGGCGCTAATAGCAGCAGCGACGTCAACAGCAACAACACCAACAATAAGAACAACAACAACATTTGCAACAGCAACAACAATAACGTCAACAACAACAATTTTTTTTTTACATGAAATTTTATATTTTGTAAAAACCTATATTTATTTTTCTATTGACATTTATAAAATATTTTTTTCAGGCTGTGTATCACTCTAGCTCATCACGAGGCACACAACATAGCTTCTTAAACAAATTTTAGATGATAGGGTCGTAAGAAACCTATCGTCTAACTTTCGTAGGCACTACACTACACTAGGGACATAGGTACACTTAAAAAAAAAAAGGGAAGAGTTAGAATTTTCAAATAGAAGTAAATCTAGAGGGAAGATTGATACGAACACCCCCACACACACCCCTTACTCCACTCCCACCCCTTACTCCACACACCGGAGAGGGAGATAACACACCATTCTTAGACTTTGAGACTAACCCTCTCACACCACCAACACAAATACACACAGTTTCGGTAAAATTACCTACATTCTGGACGAGTTGCCCAGACGCTTGGTTCGCACATGCGGAAATACAATTCCAAGCGAAAGGAATCACAGTCGATAAGACTAAATACGAATACTTGGTAACCTCGCTACCACAAGAAGTCATAGTCACTGTACTAGACTTTATCCAAAAACCGCCAACACAAAACACATACGAAGGGCTTAAAAAGACATTGCTCGATAGATTTTCACTGAGCGAAAACAAGCGATTAGATAAAATCCTTTCGGATTCTGAGATGGGCGACCAAAGGCCATCTCAGTTCTACCGGTCACTTCTTCTACTAGCGGGATCAACAGTCAGTGGCGATTTAATCTACAAAATATGGCTACGCAAGTTGCCAAAAAGTCTAAATATCGCCTTGACCGGGTCCAGACACAGAGAACTAGAGGTCCTCTTAAAACTAGCAGATGACTTATGTGAAGCCATGGCTGGTAGCGAAATTTCTACCATGTCTAATGCCCCTATCACCGTCTGCGAATCGAACAAAAATTAAGTCGAATTCGCCAAATTGGTATCACCGTCGGCGAATGTTTTAATTTAATTCGACTGCAACGTCAAAAACAGGCGAATGAAAAACTTTGTGGTATCACTGTTCGCGAATTTCGCAGATGTCGTTCGACTTAAGCGTCAAAAACAGACGAATAAAAATATTTGGTGACAAGCCGGCGAATGCGTTTGATTTCTTTTAATTTTGCACATAAAAATGGAAAATAATAGAAAAAGGTAAGTAAATTGCATTGTATCAATAATCCCGACAACTTCGCTTAAAACTGTGGACACCGTTGATTGCGCAAGACCCAATTCAAAATCGTTTCCAACGCTCTTTTGGCAACGACCCTCAGCAAAAAATCGTAGAGTACTAGCTAGCTTCAAAATAGGAGGAATCGCACAACTTCGAATTGACTGCATGGAGTCTTCAATATTCTACAACACAAAGACAAAGGCTTCCTTGTTAAGCCTAAAATATGATTAAAACCTTTAAGAGATTTTAAATATTTCAATGAAGATCAACCGGGCATATAAAAATACTCACAGGTCGTCAGGAATCTCTAGCGGATTGGATTTATCCCTAATACTGCGTCGTAATCTGCATAAAGTTTGTTTTTCCTCAGTTTCTCAAAAGAAGAGCTCCGCGCTGCTTAACATTTTAGTATATTTTATTATTTATTTGTATTTATCGCGGCTTAATTGAAATGTGAGGTTTGAGTTTTGACGTTTCTAAGCGAATTTTATTGTTTTCTGCTTTGGCAGCACCGTATCTGAGGCGAATAAGTAGGTTCGCAAACAGTGATACCACAAAAAGAAAAATTCGCCAAATGATTCGATTCGAGTGAAGCATTCGATTCGCAGACGGTGATAGGGGCATAAAAAACCAGCTTCCGGCTCAGAAGAAGTAATGGCAATTACCCAACGTTTCGCGGAGACCACATCCAAAATTTTAGAAAACTTTAATAAGTTGGCACTGGAGGTACAAGAACTGAGAAGTGAACGTTCTCGATCACAAAGCTCAAACTTCCAAAGGTACTCCAGACGTCGTTCACCTAGAAGAGAAGGGTCACAACAAAGACCGGCCAATTGGGTTTGTAGGTACCACTACAAATTTGGCAGAGCGGCCAGACGATGCGAACAACCATGCGCGTATGTTCAAACGACATCCACACCAAACCACAATACACCAAATACATTAAACTAAAAAACACCATCATTGCAACGGCTAATGATGGGAGTTCTATAACACTAACACGCCGTTTATTCATATTTGACAAGGACAATAACTTAAATTTCTTAATCAACAGTGGCGCTGAAGTTTCCGTATTGCCATCCTCCAAATTCAAAATTTATAAAAAATCTGATTTGACACTCCAAGCTGCTAATGGCACAGCAATTTCGACTTACGGAAAAAAATTGTTAAATGTAAATTTAAAACTCAGACGAGAATTTCCTTTCACTTTCATATTAGCAGATATCGCAAGACCTATCTTTGGCGCAGACTTTCTTACCAAATATGGACTTCTAATAGATCTAAAACACAGAAAACTCATAGACCCCCTTACAAAATTATCCGTCAACGCAATTTCGAGGTATTCTGAAACACAATTACCAAAACTATTTACACTCGACGATAAATACACACAGTTACTCAAACAATTCCCTTCACTCTTCACAGAACCAAATTACACTGCACCAATCAAACACAAAACAGTACACCACATAGTTACAGAAGGACAGTTACCATTCACACGACCACGACGCTTAGACCTATCAAAATTAAAAATCGCAAAACAAGAATTCGACTTTCTAGTCAAGTCAGGAATTTGTAGACCGTCTGACTCGAAAACTTCTTCTCCACTACACCTTGTAGCCAAACGCGAACCAAATGACTGGAGACCATGTGGCGACTACAGACGACTGAACGCTATTACTGTACCTGACCGTTACCCTTTACCACATATACACGACTTTTCCATCAACTTACATAACACAAACTTTTATTCAAAAATTTACCTGGTCAGAGCATATCACCAGATACCGATGGCTCCTAGCGACATCCACAAAACAGCAATAACAACACCTTTCGGAATGTTCGAATTTCTCCGAATGCCTTTCGGCTTGAGAAATTCAGCACAAACATTCCAAAGATTTATACACGAAGTCTTACAGGGACTAGATTTCATTTTCGTTTATTTAGATGACATACTTATAGCTAGCGAGACCGAGACAGAACACATAAAACACTTAACACAAGTTTTCCAAAGACTTTCAGAATACGGCTTAAACATTAAACCTAACAAATGCACGTTCGGAGCATCAGACATAAACTTCCTCAGTTACATTTCTAAACAAGGTATCCGACCTTCAGAAGAACGTACACAGTGCATACGAGACTACCCACAACCCACCACAGTCAAACAAATGCAAAAATTCATAGGCATGACAAACTACTACCACCGTTGTATCCCAAAACTCGCACACATGCTAGGCCCAATTTATGACATGGTCACCGTAGCATCAAAAACAAAAAACAAACAGTTACACTGGACAGAGAACACACTACAGGCATTTACAACAATCAAAGATAGTTTTGCAAAGGAAACACTACTCAATCACATCAGTAGTAATGCAAAATTATCGATTGCCGTAGACGCATCGAACACAGCCATTGGTGGCGTTTTACAACAACGCAATAAGGGTACATTAGAACCATTAGCCTTTTTCTCAAAAAAGTTATCAAAGTCAGAAACGAAATACAGTACATTCGACAGAGAATTACTAGCCATATACTTAAACAGCAAACACTTTAGACACTACCTAGAAGGAAACAATTTTACGGTATACACAGATCACAAACCACTGATTAACGCTATACATTCACAAACAGAACGCAGTCCCAGACAAACAAGACACTTAGAATACATCGCACAATTCACACATGACATTAAACACATTAAAGGTTCAGAAAACACTGTAGCAGATGCACTTTCACGAGCTGAAATAGAAGCTTTTGCCTGCACAGACATCAACCTGAGAACGCTACATAAAGAACAGAACACAGACACAGAGCTGCAAGATATACTAAATAGCCACAGATACAAGCTCGAACAGATAGTCATACCGCCTCATACAGCCTCACGGCGATTACTTACACAAAGATATTTCTGGCCGAATATGAATACACACGTTAACAAATGGGCACAAGAATGCGTTAGATGTCAACGCTCAAAAATACACAAGCACACGAAGACAACACCACACAAAATCAGCATACCACACGGCCGTTTCGAACATATCCACGTTGATATAGTCGGTCCTTTGCCAATTTCAAAAGGGTATAGATACCTACTTACCGTAGTCGACAGGAACACTCGTTGGCCAGAAGCATATCCGCTAAAAGACACAAACACCGACACGATAGTCGACACTCTTCAAAGAGAGTATATTTCACGTTTTGGAGTTCCATTGAAGGTTACCTCTGATCGAGGAGCACAATTCACTTCCGCGACCTTTAACACATTTCTCAAAAATCTCGGTTGCCAACATATAACTACTTCGGCTTACCACCCACAAGCCAACGGCATGGTAGAGCGTTTTCACCGCCAGTTAAAGGTTTCCCTTATCGCAACAAACAACCAGACAAATTGGTTCACAGAGTTGCCACTAGTTCTTCTGGGCCTTAGATCCTCAGTCAAAGAAGACATCAAAGCGTCGCCAGCTGAGATGGTCTTTGGCCAGCCGCTCAGATTACCGAAACAAATAGTAATTCGCAACAATGAAACTTTAAACCCTTCAGAGATGCTTCCAAAAATTAAACAAGTAGTCGAAAACAAACAATCACTCATTTCACACTATAACACAAAATTCCAACAACACGTACCTAAGGAACTCAACACTTGTAAATTTGTCTTCGTTAGAAACGACACCATACACAGCAAGTTCAAGGAACCCTATGATGGTCCTTTTGAAGTAATCAACCGAAACCCAAAATACTTCACAATACTCAAAAATAACACTCATACTACAGTTAGTTTAGACCGTTTAAAACCAGCAGCAATTAATACAGACACACCAACTACAACACTATCTAAAAGAAAGGTACATTTTAATTTACTCAGAAATACAACAAGATTCATTTGAGGAGGGGGAATAATGTGGTGCTCTATTACATCACCACATAGAAAAATCCCTACAGCCTATTTTACCTGTTCGTTACATTGATACTTACCTTTTAGTTGCATTAATACTTACCTTTTGTTATATTGTACTTACCTTTAGTTACATCAATACTTACCTCTTTGTTATATGGTACTTACCTTTAGTTTTATTAATAACGTATTTTACTTACACTTGCCTATAAAACACTTGTTATAAAAAAACATTTTGAATTGTATTCAGTTAGTATAATTTCAGAAATTTTCATTTTGAAAATTTCAGTATCATAAATTTGTTCGAAGAGAATTGTAGCCAAATAAAAAGTTATAAAATAAAAAAGTTTTGAAATAAAAAAAATTTAATATAAACAAAATATATAAAAGTTTGCACCAAACGCATATGTCCTTTTTCTATTTTGGATCGAGTTCAAGTTAGAAAAAAAACGAAATCCTCGAAATTCTATCCATTTTTGATTATAAAATATATAACAATTTTTTACACTACACAGCTGTTCTTCCGATTAGCAACTAACAGGAACCTCAACTTGCCGTTAACTTAACCGGTACTAAAGACTAACCGAATATTGAGAAAATGCTTTTTTGCTGACCGCCAGTTAAAGTTTCGATTAGTGCTTAACCGGACATTGAGTAAAAACGGCCCTTAATATGACCCTCAAATATATTGGGGGTTGGAATTAGTTTTAAAGGTTTTCTAAGAGATGGCGTAACTATCAATAGATCGCATCGGGCACACCTGTGACTATATTCATTTCAAAGCACATTGTCTAAGCTTCATTTTTCGGTATGTGTCATTCCACTGAAGTGTAAACAACATATATTTTTTTCTCTGTGAACATGTCGACTTTCGTTCCAACAAAACGCAATTTGCGGGAAGGTTTACTTTTGTGCTTCCATTTGAAGAAAAAAGCGGTTGAAGCACAACGCACGCTTACTGAGGCTTACGGGGACTATGCTCCATCGATTTCTACTTGTGAGTACTGGTTACGTCGGTTTCAAAGTGGTGATTTTGATACGGAAGACAAAGAGCGTCCGGGCCAGCCGAAAAAGTTTGAAGATGAGGAATTGGAGGCTTTGCTCGATGAAGACCCGTGTCAAACCCTTCAAGAATTGTCAGAATCATTGGGAGTCGACTTATCAACGGTCGGCAAACGCTTGAAGGCCATGGGAATGATTCAAAAGCAAGGAAATTGGGTGCCGTACCAGTTGAAGCCGAGAGACGTTGAACGGCGATTTTGCATGTGCGAACAACTGCTTCAACGGCATAAAAGGAAGAGTTTTTTGCATCGTATTGTCACTGGCGATGAAAAGTGGATCCATTACGATAATCCTAAGCGAAAAAAATCGTGGGGACCACCTGGCCATGCATCAACATCGAGGGCCAAGCCGAATATTCATGGCGCCAAGCTTATGCTGTGTATTTGGTGGGATCAGAAGGGTGTCGTGTACTATGAGCTGCTAAAACCTAACGAAACCATCACTGGGGAATGCTACCAACAACAATGGATGCAATTGAGCCGAGCATTAAAGGTTAAACGGCCGGAATATGCCAAAAGACACGACAAAGAGGTTTTTCAACATGACAACGCACGGCCACATGTTGCAAGAACCGTGAAGGAAACGTTGGAGGCGCTGAATTGGGATGTGCTACCCCACCCGCCTTATAGCCCAGACATAGCCCCTTCCGACTACCACCTATTCAGATCGATGACGCATGGCTTGGCTGAGCAGCGCTTCACTTCTTACGAGGATACAAAAAAATGGGTCGATTCGTGGATTGCCTCAAAAGACGAATCGTTCTTCCGGCGCGGAATCCATATGCTGCCAGAAAGATGGGAAAATGTTGTAGCTAACGATGGACAATACTTTGAATAATATACATTTACCGTTGTTTCTAAATAAATGCTCAAAAACCGAAAAAAAACCTTTAAAATTAATTCCAACCCCAATACTTTTGCTAAGCAGAGAGTATTGTGTGTTCAACAAAATTCTATTGTAATACATCTTATGCAAAATAGATTTGTCTTTATCTAATAATTTTGTTCGCAAGCGTAGTTCTTTTTCAGCAATAATTCAAACGTCTTCAACTGATTTTGAAGGATTTTACTTTCGCAAAAATTATCTCCTAAGTCATTTGTGACCGACATTTTATTATTACTTTTTTGGACACTAGGAAGGCCCTTCAATAAATATGCAAAAATTATTTACGCTTGGGCCATAAACTGCACTTATGACCGAAATTGGAAATATGTAAATGTAATGTGTGGAAATATGTAAATTCAATACGCCCCTGAAATACTTTGACATTTCAATCCCTTAAAATTGGCGCGGAAACGAAGTATTACAATTTGCTTTTTTCACGTATTTCCAATTGGAAATGCACAAATTTTCACTTTAAATAACTTTTTTAAAAACAATTCATTATAAATAAAGTTGTTTCGTTTAAAAAATCCAACTGGTGTTCTATATTTACTTATGGAAGGAAACTTCATCATTCTTCAAGTTCTGACTACTTGAACAGTTTTTACAACACAACGCATGTTTGTTTAGTTGTTTTTATCGTAAACTTTACTAATTTCACTGAAATTATCAATTAAAATAGCTTTTAATTAAACATTTAATATTAGTAATTTTTTTATCTCATACTTCGGCCAACAGAACGATCCAAGTGTCAAAAAATATTCTCCGTCTCGCTCACTCAATTCACGAAACATACCGCAGTACACATATACTGTATGTGAGGGTAACACCATTTCCTTATATTTTATTTCTATGTAATCAACAAAGTCATTAAGTAAAGCGTTATAAGTATTTATATATATATTAAGTTACTAGATGAAACCGTTGCCAAACTTGCATAAAATGTTATCAGTGAACCTGCATGTGTAAATTGAGTTCGAATACTGAATTCCGAGGCTGTGCGACCTATAACTCCAAGGTTATTCGATATCGCAAATTTGGGATGTATGGAAGGTGTCACTTACTATTTTACAACGCCCATAAAATTTGATCAGTGAAACGGCTCGTTTAAATTGTGGTCAAATACCGAATTCCGAGGCTGTACGGCCTATATTTCCAAAGCTATTCGATATTGCAAGTTTGGGAGGTGCCACGCTTCCTTGTTTAACGCCCACAAAATTTTATCAGTGAAACGGCATGTATAAATCGTGGTCGAATACTGAATTCTTAGGCTGTGCGGCCTATACTCCAAAGCTACTCAATTGCGCAAATTTGGGTTGTATAGGAGGTGCTACGTCCCTGAACGGCGTGTGTAAATTGTGGTAGAATACCTAATTCCATGGCTGTGCGACCTATAACTCAAAAGCTATTCGATATCGCAAATTATGGGAGGTTCTCACGCCCCCTTGTACTACGCCCATAAAATGTTATCAGTAAAGCAGCACGTGTAAATTCTCGTAGAATACTGAATTCCGAGGCTGTGCGAATTATAACGCCAAAGACCTTTAAAATCTCAAATTTGGGTAGGTGTCACGCCCCTTTCTCAACGTCCATAAATTGTTATCAGTAAAGCGGCTCGTGTAAATTGTGGTCGAATACCAAATTCCATGGCTGTGTGAACTATAACTTAAAAGCTATTCGATATCTCATATTTGGGTTGTATGGGAAGTGCCACGCCTCCTTGTCCAACGCTGTCCGTACTACGACTAAAATCTGCGCGAATGCGAACAACCAATTTGGAAAAATTCATCGCGATCGGATGAACGGTGTAGAAATGTATTCAGGACACACAAACAAACAAACGTAGATTAATTTTTATATACTACATATATAGATAATACAGCAATTATTGTCACTTACATCTTTTTTATTCAAGAAAATAGCGAAGGAAAAGCGATCAGCCTGGACTGCTATATCACACAAATGTCAAAATAAAAGCTAATGCTTATACAATAAAAGTCAGCATGAACGCAGTTCGAAAAAGCATGTTCGAATATGCAAAAAGCATCTTTTTTATGAGCATGAACTTGGGGCCAGTTTCACGAACATTAGTTAACCAATTGGTTAATTACAGAAATCAGCTGTTAGTTAACTAATGGTTTATAAAAAAGGAGTAAATCATATGCTCAGCAGATGGATATGCCACATGCTTTAGCACTAGAACTGCAGAGACAAAAGTGGCCACCACCACGATAAGAATTAAGACAACAAAAAGCTGCCCACAAGGTGGAGTCTTTTCTCCACTGTTGTGGAGTCTTGTTATGGATGAACTATTATCGAAGCTAACCGAGAACGGCATAAAAAGTCAGAGTTACGCAGACGACATCGCCTTAATAGCGAGAGGTAAGTTCAAGGAAACACTTTGTAACCTTATACAGAGAGGACTGTCATTAACAAAGGAATGGTGCAACACAGTGGGACTAACTATCAACCCAGCGAAAACTACCATAGTACCTTTTACTAACAAAAGAAGCCTGCCGAACCTCCGAACTATGAGAATGGATTGCATGAAAATTCAAAGGAGAAGTAAAGTACCTGGGACTTACACTATATTCAAAGCTTCTCTGGAGAA
Organism: Dichetophora obliterata; assembly: GCA_963920525.1. Taxonomy (NCBI): domain Eukaryota; kingdom Metazoa; phylum Arthropoda; class Insecta; order Diptera; family Sciomyzidae; genus Dichetophora; species Dichetophora obliterata. The sequence goes on along the minus strand of OY986435.1, from coordinate 95,333,145 downwards.
GACATGCAAGGAAACTATAAACAAAGCAACGCGCGTACTCATTGTATGTAGGAACCTGGCGGGGAAAAGCTGGCGGGGAAAAGTTGTAACCCAACAATTCTCCGCTGGATGTATACCATGATGGTGAGACCCATCCTCACCTATGGTGCAATAGCATGGGCTGAGAGAACCAAGCTCTAACCACAATGAGGAATATGCTAACAAAGGTGCAAAGACTGGCCTGCGTATGCATCACAGGGGCCATGAGGACCTGCCCTACATGAGGACTCCCTTCATCGATCTACCAAGAGACGATATAGTAAAAAGGTGCAAATTCGAAAAACACTTCGAAATTAAGTTTAGTACCAAGAAAGAGTGGGACAGCAAGATGATATCGCAAGTCAAAAAACCACACAGTATATCATGGTATACGGATGGCTCCAAGACATTGGAAGGTATAGGCGCAGGGGTGTACGGGCCAAGAACCAAGCACTTTGAACCTAGCAATATAGTTGTGTGCACAATTCAATTTGGACCGGAAATACAAAGGACAGGATATAGTTTTGATGTCAGACAGCCATCACAATACAGCTGGGTGCATAATTCAATTTGGACCAGAAATACAAAGGTCAGGATATAGTTGTGATGTCAGACAGCCAAGCAGCAATCAAAGCAATAGTTTCCTGTGAGATATCATCGTGAATAACATGGGAATGCCTAACAAAACACAACTAAAGAAGGGGGGAGAGGCATAAATGTTCAAACTCTTGGAAAAGCATCCTAAAGCTTAGACAATCTAAATTGCTCCTCAGAGATTTTATCACTCGGAGAGCAAAATTGTGCATAAGCTTAGGCAAACTGAATCTAAGGATTCTAACGGGGTTCCTTACAGGACACCGTAAACTCAAATACCATCTGATGAAATTGGGCATAAAAACCGAAAGTAACTGCCGTTTCTGTGAAGAAGCAGAGGAGACTAAAATACACCTACTTACAAACTGCGACGCCGTGGCTCGCAGACGTAAACTAGCACTGGGGAACTATGAGCTGAGTCTAGAGCAGGTTTCATCCCTTGAACCTAAGAATGTTCTCAAATTCATTAGAGAAATAGGGCTGGATGAAATTCTGTAATCCGAAAACCCAGAGGAGCTTTAAGAAGGATCTCAATAGATCTCCACAACTGGTGGCTTAACCTTTAGTTAACTTTGACTGTGAAACTAAAATCTGCTAGTTAACCTCTGGTCAGAACAAATCCTACGGACGCCCTTGATTCGGTGTAATAGTCTACTTTTTAACTCCAGTAATTCAATTTTGATTCATTTTTGGTCTTATGAAAAAAACAATAGTTAACTAAAGCGAATGCCATATGATGATTAAATTTGTCACTCAGCTTGTAACGTTCTTAAGGAGACGTGGTAGTTATAGAAAAGTATCATCCCCCCTGATTTAAGCCGAAAATTTTACACTCTCGTAATGAAATTCGGTATATATGCTTGATTAACCTTCATCGGTCCCTTATTTCTGGAAACGAATAGCTTCCTTGTGTGTAAATTTTAAAATTTTTTTTCAGGACCAATATTTGCATCGATGAATAAAATACATGCAATCTTCTCGTTAAAAGTAATTACTTTTTCAGTATTTTTTTCAATTTAAAAAAAAATTTCTAATCGATTAATCAGGTAAAAAATATATATATGTATATATAAAAGTGGATGTATCGATGTGGGTATGTATGTATGATGAGAATGCTATTGGGAAGTTTGGTGTTGATTGGACAAGGAGGCGTGGTACCTCCCATACAACCTTAATTTACGCTATCGCCCACAAACCATATAAAATGCATATTGGACGGTTTTGATCGTAAGAAACTAAAATTTTGTTTAGATGGTTACTATCGTCAACTGTACTAAAAATGGACGTGGTCACACTTTATCTACGCCTACTTTTCCGAAATCATGCCAATTCCTGAGTTGTACAAATTTTGATAGTAAACTATATATATAAATGTTGCCGTGCCAACTTTTACCGCCCACAAATCAATGGAACTTCTATATATAAGACGGTTTTGATCGGAATAAACTAAAATGTAATAAATATAATAAGTAAAATAAATAAAATTTAAAATTTAATAAATAAATAAATAAAAAGAAAAAAATTTGGTAATTCAGTTCATATGTTTACTATGGTCGCAATATATTTTTATTTCTTTTATTTTTTATTTATTTTATTTATATTTAAACTGAGGTGTACAATAAGACTTAGTCTTTTTTAGTACTAAAAATAGTGTATTATCAAGGTTGCACAAATAAGATATGTAAATAGTAAAATAAAAACTAACATAAAAATAAAAATTTAACATTAAAAAAGTTAGCACTAACATTGTTAAGCTAACTAAAGTAAAAGAACAGAAAAAGGTAAGATAATGAAATATAGAAATATAGGAGAGTATAGAATTATTAATTTAAAGTGCTATAGTATTTAAATATTTCATGCTTAAAGTTGGCCCGTGAAGTTATTAGCTTTAGAGAGTTAGGTAATGAGTTTCACAGTCTAATGGTGCTGATGAAGAAAAACCTGCTGCTGTTTAGATAGTTAAACCTAGCAACAATAAAACCAATTGACCGTTGTGACTGCAGAAAATGTAGTTTTACAAACAGATATTCAGGCATTTGAGTATGCAAAAGCGAGTGCAGAAATATTATGTTCCGCATGTTTAAATAATTAAGTAAACCACACCCAAGAGTTTCTTTACTTCTTTAGATGGAAATATGATCATACCGATTGATTCCATAAACATACCTAGCTGCATTATTGAAAGCTGCCAAGAGTTTATGCTGTGATTGGGAGTCCAGTTGACTATATACCACATCAGAGAATGTATTATGCGGTAAAATTAACTGTACGACTAGTCTACGACGAGTTTCACTAGGCGTAAAGTTCTGAGAAATTCGTAAATGCCGTAAAGTCACATATATTTTACCTATTGCGGAACTAATATGGTCTGTACAAGTAAGTTTAGAGTTAATAATAAATCCAAGGTTCTTAGCCTTAGGGACAAAATTAAGCTGCTTATCACCAATAAAAAGCGGAGGGATATCAAAAAAGCTCGAATCACTCCTCGCAATAGGTAAAACGTGAGTTTGTTTGGGGTTTATAAGGATCAAGTTAGCAACAGCCCAGTTATTTAACAACGCCAGATCAAAGTTCAGTCTGTAAGGTAAATCTTCTAAAAGCCCGATTGGTCGCGAGAGGTGCAGTTGCAAATCATCAGCATAAGCATGTACAGTAGAATACTTACAAATAAAAAAACATCATTTATAAACGCAGAGAATAGGAGTGGACCTAAAATGGATCCTTGAGGCACTCCACTTACAACCGCTTTTAAAAATGAGCTGGTATTACCTATCTTCACCTGTTGCATTCTTCTATCAAGGTAACTTGATATCAGGTTAACCGCAGTAGAGCTAAACTTAAAAAATTTTTTTAGCTTATGACAGAGAAGCACATGGTTGATGGAATCAAACGCTTTAGAGAAGTCAACAAGGCCTAATAGTGTCAAAAAGTTTTGGCCATAAGGAATCCTAATATCTTCAAGAATTTTTGCCATAGCCGTGGTACAACTTTGTCCAGCCCTGAAGCCAGACTGCAAAGGGGATAAAAGCTTATTCATATTTAGATGTTCAGTGATTTGGTTGACCATTATACTCTCGAGGACCTTTCCTAACGCAGGTAAAATACTAATAGGTCTGTAGTCGCTGGGTTCAGAAGCAGAACCAGTTTTTGCTACAGGCAAAACCATGGCAGTCTTCCATAATTCAGGAAAGCGGGAGCAAGTTAAGCAATGGTTCATTATATGAGTTAACGGTGAGACAATAAAAGGTAAAACTAATCTAACAAACCTTATGGGTAATCCGTCAACCCCAACAGCATTTTACTTAATCATCATTATACATTTGGCTACATAATCTTCACTCACAGAAGTAAACTCAAATGCGGCAAACGGCAAGTTACCAGACTGGACAGGCAACTCAACACTGCTTATATTGCTAGAATGACTAAGGTTTCCACTAGCCAAAAAAAATTATTTAAGTCATCAGGATTTATGCAGCATTCAGTTGAATGTTTGTTGAAAACTCTGAATTTTTTTATGTTTTGCCATAATTGTCTCGAGCTAAGGTTTGGCTTAAGTTAGATCATTCGCAGCATTACGAGCTCTTCTAAATTTTAGCCCAGTTATCAGCCGAGGGGCATACTTTCCATTTCGAGTGTAGTTTATTTCTGAGCCTAATTGCAGCTTGTATACGATTCGTAATCGTAATCGTAATCGCAAGAACTATTCGAGACTAATATAGTACGCAATGAGACATGACGAGCAAACAACCAATATAAATTGTCCATGAAAATTTTGAGTTTAACATCAACCGAATCATGAAACCAACAGTCATTCCATCTAACACCATATAGGTCTTCAACTAAGGCAGTAAGGTTAATTGGCTTAAATATGAAAAACTAACAGGAGTATTTCTACTAAAGTTAACATCTAGGGAACTGAAGAGTAAATCATGATCTGACATAAAAGTTATTTGATCGAATATTAGGAGCAAAGAGATATCAGACACTAAACAAACATCAAGTAAACTATGTTCACAGTTATGCATATATCGAGTTGGAATGCAATCATTAACAATATCTAAGCCACACAAGGATGATAGGTGATGAAAACTTTCAGAAGCAGAGTCATTACATAGCAGATTTACATCGTCACAAAATCGTCACAAAAAAAAAATCATAATCAACAATTTTAGTAGATAAATCATTGAAGTATGATTCAATACTAACAGAACGGTGAGGATTATATACACACAATACAAGAATTTTAGAATTTGCATCAAAAATTTCAACATTTATAAACTCACAAACATCATTACTCTTGCTAACAAATTTTATATATCTACGCCCACTTTTTCAAAATCATGCTAATTCCTGAGATTTTCACATTTTGAATGTGCGAAATTAGAATGTAGGTGCAATGGGACCAAGTGGCGGTCACTATATTTATAAATGTTGCCACGCCTACTTTTCCCGCCTATATCTATATCTATAAAAAAATTAATATATGTATGTGTGTATATCACGTAAAGTCTCCGAAACCGCTGAACCAATTATTATGAAATTTTCAGGGAAACGGTAGCAAAGTCTTGAGAATATTCTTTTAAAGTTTAGTGCTGATTGGAAAAATGGCGTGGCACCTCAAATATACCATATAGCATCGTAATTCAGTTTCGTGAAACTTTGGGAAGTTATTAAACGCATACCAAGAATGGTTTTTGCATTAAAAAAGGGGGCGTAGTACTTCCTAAAAAACACAAATTTGCTATATCGAATAGGTTTGCAATTATAGATTGCACAGCCTCGGAATTCGGTATTCGACCACACATTTCACGTAGCGTTCCACTCATAACATTTTAAAGGCGTCGGACAAGGGGGCGTGGTAGTAACACCGCCGAGTTTCAGCTAGTTAACAAATATTAAAAAGTGGGAAAATATCGGAACAAAACTTAACAATAAAGCAGAACAGTGACATAGGCGCGCCAAGATTATGGTGTGTAAATTTTACACACAAGAAACTATTAGGGAAATTTTTTCTGTAGGGTAGCAGCGACACCTAGCGTGAAAAAAACGTCGAAAACATAAATTTTGCCACGATTCTTACATTGAGCCAAAATCCCAGCTCGATTTGATGAACTTATATTAAAGAAATATCAGCTTGAAGTTGAAAAGTGTGTTAAATTTACACAAAGAACCGATTAAAGTTAAAAAACTAAGAATTAAGTTCGAAAATAGGCAAAATCTCTTAAAATGTCATACAAATTAATTAAATGAATCAAAATTTTGTACAGAATTTTAAAATTCAAAGTTCGAAATTTTGCGAAATCGTATAAAAATTCCGATCAAAGTAGTATATATTAAACGTGTTCTGTATTTGAGTTTTGGCAAATTTTTATAAAAATCACTCCCATCCTCCTCCTCCTCCATCTAACTTTTAAAACATGCATAACTTATAATATTCTGTGGGGGTATTTCAACTTCGAACAAGTCTAAGATAATTCCTTATTGCTTGATATACTTAAGAAAAAAGTTTTTATTAACTTAACTTAAAGCTTTTTTCACGTACTTAATTAATAAGACTTATTTGTAATCTTGTTGATTTGCTGATAACGCCATTTTTTACAATTATTTACATTTTGTAATTATAATTTTCGACATTTTTGCTTCATTGTGTAATTACTCCAAAATACCGTTCTTTGATGAGCTTGTTTCGATATTTTATGGAAGCTTGTTTGTTTTTTGAAGCAGTGGGCACCGTGACTGAGTTCTGAAGAGAGTGGATGAAGTCACACTTAATTATTTACATTTATATATAAAATTCTTTTCCGCATTCCAGTGTTTCCTAGATCTTTAGAATTAACACCTTAACACTACTATGACTTAAATTCAACACAATTCTTCTTCACATTTCTTACTGAAGGTCGCTGTAAATGTTTCCTTAGCCCTTTCGGGACACAATTCAGGTGATGAAGTTATAGAAATTTTACATTTTGGAATTAGTTAAGGTGCTTTTCAGTAGTATAATTATAACAACATTAATACATTTAAATGTCAATTACAATGACATTTGTTGTGTACATTGATGTTGTATCAATAAATTATAAATCAATAACAAAAAATATAATTAAAAAATGCGATGTCACAAAGGATTGCATGTTCTTTTTTTATTTGAAATTTTGATTAATTGTCCGTTCAACCGTGTTTCAATCTTTTTAATTTTCATTTTTTTTTCTAATTTTTATAATTTTCCAAAAACAACCTTAACGAATTTCTTTATTACGAAAAAACTTTGGTAAAATTACTTGTTGTTGAAAAAATATTCAAAACCAAAAATGTCTTTTTTAATGTTCTTTCATATGGTATGCATAAATGTAGGGTTTATTTAAAGTTTCTATCGTAAAAATTTAAAAAGATATATACGATCGAAAAATCAAGCCTATCATAAAAATTTAAGATTTTTTGTTGTTTATGTTTCTTCATTTTGTAATTTTATATTTTGTTTGCATAAAAAGTAATGGTGTAGTGAAAGAATCATGACAATTTCTCAACTTGTTTCTCAGTTATACTCTCAAATACTGTTTACGAGGAGTTCAGTGACAAAGCCATGTACAGAAGAATTTTATGTATAAAGATATTCCCTGAATTTTCATGCTAATCGGAGAAAAACATTTTTCATTTTCATAATTTCTAGTATAGTTGCTGAACATTATATTACAAAATTTAAGTCTAATACAGACAAAACCATCAAAAATATAGCATTTTTGTTGATTTGTAGGCGGTAAAAGAGGGTGTAGCAAAATATTTTTCCCTTAAACCATCTAGAACTAAAAAAGAATAGAGTGCCAAAATTTGAGCTTAATTTAGTTTATACCTATCGAACTTTGCTTCACTTCATGCCTATTCCCTAAAAAAGGGGTGTAAAAATAACTAATGAACCAAAACCGCCTGAAATATAGCATTATAATTGAGTTGTGGGCGGTAAAAAGGGGCGTGAAAACCCATTTTAAGTACAATTTCCGACAGTAAGCCTGCAAACTAAATTACCAAATTTTAACCTTATACGACCAAAACCGTCTGAAATATAGCATTTTAATTGATTTGTGGGCGGTTAAAGGGGGAGTGGAAAACCATGTTTAATATAGTTTCCAACAATAAGTAAAAAAAAAAATTACCAAGTTTTAGTCTTATACGACCAAAACTGTCTCAAATATATAGTTTTTATTGATTTGTGGGCGGTGAAAGGGGTGTGGCAAAAATTTTGTCTTTTAAAAACCTTGTCCTTATAATTACAAACACAACCAAAAAAATCCCGAAGCAAATCAGACGCTTCGTTCTTGAGTTATGGAATTTCAAACACATTTCAGGACTTTGTTTTATATATATAGATTTTTCGTGATGAATAAAAAATAGCTAAAAATAGTTTAAAAAGAAAGGATTATGAATTTCTGCTGAGATGAAAATGTCTGTGGACGATGTGAAGAATGATTGTTTTTGGTTTTTGCTAATAAAATATTTATTTCTTATAGCACATTCAGTTAGGCGAGCATTGTTGTTTTCTTGACGATGGCATCCTTAAAATAAAATTTACCATCAAGTTTCGTGTAGCCTACGTCACAGCTGCTACTTCAAATGAGTTGTGACAAGCAGTATGTGCGATCAATTTGAAAGAAAAATCTTGAACGTGTAACTACAGCGTCAAATAAATACAAAATAAAAAATGTTCTTCTTTGAAGAAAAAAAATCTGTAACGTAACGTATGTATCGTAACGTATCATAAATATGTTTTGTATGAAAATAATTAAAGAGGTAGAAAGGTTTTTCAACGAAACAACTATTAATATATAGCAACATCTTTCCAGATTATATTAAATAACTTTCATAAAAAACTCGTGCACACTGTGCAGATATATTAGTTTTTATTGATGCAGACAAACGCCACTTCCATTTTCTGTTTGTTGATGTCTTTGGACCATTCTTTCGATCGGTTCCATCTTTTACACTAAAAGTAGTAGCATTTGTAAACAAATTCATTCTTTCAAAGCAAATAGGGTACCAAAAGGGTTAAAACTTTTTGCATATTTTATATAAGATGGATATTTTAGTAGAGAGGAGGTGTTTATATTTTAAAAAAAGATGAGAGGTTTTCTGTATATAAACAAATAACTGTTTCGCATACATAATAAAAACCTCGTTTGTATAAAAGAAGCACCTATTTTGATGCTTTCTTTTTATTTGTTTAAGGGCTTTTAATTTTGCCAATTCATTCGTTATCGTTGGTTCAATCACGTCCGTTGTTTGTTTTTAAAAAACTACTTTTATTATTTTATTTTATCTCAATGTTTTCGCACAACTCAAAAAAATATGATATTAATAAAAATCAAACTCCCAAGGAGAAAGAAGCTAAGAAAACAATAATTTTCAACGAAAAGATAAAAGATCCTCCACAGAAGTCTTTGTTAAAAGCAATAGTGCAAATCTATTACGAATATTGCTCAAATACTTCCATACACGGTGTTCAATACTTTGGAGAAAAACGTCCATTAAAAGAAAAATTATTTTGGTGCTCTGTTTTTATTGCTTCTATTTGTTGCAGCGCAATACTTATAAATAATGTTTATTTGAAATGGAATGAAACTCCAGTTATCGTTAGTTTTTCAGAAAAATCAACACCTGTGTGGAACATTCCATTTCCAGCAATAACAATTTGCTCAGAAACAAAACGAATTGCCAAAAAAGAAGGTAGGTTACGTTATTGCGTTATAAAAAAAAAATCTTGTTGTGCGCGTTATTAAATGTTAAACCCCAAATGATCGAAAACTGGACCTACCAGGTTAATGCCGCTCCGAAATACTCATGTTATCAAGAAGCTTTACATAGCAGTTTTTACTTTCTTAGATTTGTCATTGTCTGCAGATAGGTGAAGGTCGAAGAAAAATATATTAATTCAATTGAAAATACATTTCGTCCGAGATATTGAATTTAAAGTCGAAAAAAATTATTATATAAGTATAGATATAAGAATAAGGTCATTCTACATTATTTTCTTTTCCTACTCAGTTAAAATTTACATTGGAAAAGTTGCAAACAAATTTTCGACAGCTTTTAATACAAAATTTTAACTCAATATATATTATTTTTATTATTTTAGGAGTAACATACGCTCAATTTTACAATAGAATAACTGAACTTTTACGTGAGAATAAACCACTTGTAACAGAAAATATTACAAGCCAAGAACTTGCAGAATTTGCTACTCTGCTGCAAATTTGTAATACCCAAATTATTGATGAAGGCCTGTCTACGATATTTACACAAAAAATTGATTTTTACGAAGTTCTGGACCAAATGATACCTGAATTTGAGAGATACTTCAGTATTTGCAAATGGTTAAAATTTATGGGCGACTGCAAAGAGCTGTTTATGAAAACTTATACAGAAGAAGGCATATGCTACACATTTAATGGACTCAGTCCAAGAGATCTTTTCCGTGAAAACACTTATCAATATAAAAGAAATCGTAATCTAAATGAAATAATACACAACAAAATAATTGGGAATCGTACATTAATGTGGTCGTTGGAAAGTGGATATACTGAGGGTAGTGGTATTAAAACATATCCAGCAAGGGTCTTAGGTGCCGGCGCCAGAGCTGGACTTTTTGTTGCCCTTCAAAATTTTATACAAGAAATTGATTATGCTTGCCGTGGACCAGTTCAAGGATTCAAAGTTGTATTACACTCGCCAAATGATAGTCCACATGTTTCGAAGCAGTTTGTACGAATACCCATGGGTAAGGAAGTATTGATTGCTGTTAAGCCCAACATGATAACCACATCGTCTGGCATCGCTAGTTATCATCCATATCGTCGCCAATGTTTTCTGGAAAGTGAAAGACATCTGAAATTTTTTAAAACCTATACTCAGGGAAACTGTGAATTAGAATGCCTTGCCAATTTTACTCTTACTAAGTGTGGTTGTGTTAAGTTTTCTATGCCTCGAACGCTTGATATGCCTGTATGCGATGAAAGTAAAATATATTGCTACGACAATGCTGAGAATGAACTATTAATGCGAGAATTTACACAAGGCTTAAAGGGGACATCATTTAATCATCGTGGCCAGACCGATTGTAATTGTATGCCTGCATGTACGTCACTTGTTTATAATGCAGAAATATCACAAGGAACTTTTGCATTGAAAGAACTATTAGACTCAGCTGGCGACACAGAGTATTTGGAAGTCAACAAAGGTGCACAAATGTCTCGTTTATCTATATACTTTAAAGAAAATCAGTTTATCACATCCAAGCGATCTGAGCTATATGGTATCACGGATTTTTTAGCTAACTGTGGGGGTATTTTTGGTTTATTTATGGGTTTTTCATTTTTAAGTCTTGTTGAAATGATTTACCATTTTACATTGAGAATGTGGTCAAACATGAAGGGAAGAACTGAAGAATGACCTGAAAACAAGATAAAGCAAAGCATGTTCATATTTTAAGCTGCTTAAACTTTGTTAAATCTTTTATAATGTAAATATGTGTAATTAAATTTTGTTTCTATTTTAATGTATGTAAGCTGCTTAAACTTTGTTAAATCTTTTATAATGTAAATATGTGTAGTTAAATTTTGTTTCTATTTTAATGTATGTATGTATATATTGGTTTAATTAAAAAAAAAAGTTTGGATTTCAATTCACGGGTAATATTTTTTGCGCACACGTCATGATCAAGCAGATCATAAAATATAAAATATGTTTCTTTTAACCATAAATATGTTTTGATCATGTATAATGGACTATGCTCACAACTCATGATATGATCTATCTATATCTATACTATTATATAAAATTTAAGGTCCTTATTATGAGCCGCATTCGATCTTCGACTGTAATCGAATGGCCTGATCGAACGAATTCGCATTTGGTATTATAACGTACTTTCGAAAAATAGTAGCGCGATTGTGAATTTCATTCATTTGGTTTGATCACGGTAGTATATTTCTATCAGCTGATCGTAATACATACTTACATTTTTAACAATTATTTCTCAGCACGCATCGCATAGGCACATATTATACGATGATCGTTGATCGGCGTTCAATGAACACTTTTTTACGCTCTCTTACATTTTGATCGTTGGTAGCAGAGAACTGCACAAGCCTACTTGAAGTTCAAGCTTTTTCAAGTACTTAAATTCAAGCACGTATCCAAGCTTGAAAAAGCAAGCTATAGCCAGCTTGCAAAAATACCAAACAGATACAAGCCATATTCATGCTTGCTCGTTGGCTTGGCTTGTTTCGGCTTACTTTGTCGGGTGGAAAGTTGAAAAGCTCAAAACGATCGGCAAAAGCTTGTAAGCTCGCAAGTATCCAAATTATTGAATTAAAGCAAGTATCCAAAAATTCAATGAGCTTCTTTAGAGATAGCTTAAGCGTAATAGGACTTTTAAGGATTCTGTGGACTCCGTGGTGTGAAGTTTTAGGATAAATGATTTCGAAGATGCTGTTAAACTTTAAAATTTAAGATGGCGGATAGAGTTGCCACCTAGATTTTTTTTATTTTTGCGAATTCTTGTAATTTTGATATTCTGACAACGGATTTGATTTCGAATATATTGTCACAGTTTTAAAATTTAAGATGGAGGTTAGGGTTGCCACCTAAATTTTTACCACAGTATTGCCACCTAATAATATGTACTTTTAAAAGTTTTAAACATCATTTATCAGTGTTAAGGGGTCGCTGATTTCGAATCTAAGGTCAGAATTTTAAATTTCAATATGGTGGATAGGGTTGCCACCTTTATTTTTTTTAGTTTTATGAATTCGGGGCTGGCAAAAAAAAATGGTACACCAAAAATGGGTCGCTGAATCCGAATCCGTCGTCAGAATTTCAAAATTATAAAATTTTGAAATAATAGGGTTACCACCTAATAATATATCTTTTCAACAGTTTTAAACGTCATTTTTTAGTGTTAAGGGGTCGCTGATTTCGAATCTAAGGTCAGAATTTTCAAATTCAATATGGTGGATAGGGTTGCCACCTTTATTTTTTTTAGCTTTATGAATTCGGGGCAGACAAAAAAAATGGTACACCAAAAATGGGTCGCTGAATCCGAATCCGTCGTCAGAATTTCAAAATTATAAAATTTTGAAATAATAGGGTTGCCACCTAATAATATATATTTCCAACAGTTTTAAACGTCATTTTTTAGTGTTAAGGGGTCGCTGATTTCGAATCTTAGGTCAGAATTTTAAATTTCAATATCGTGGAAAGGGTTGCCACCTTTATTTTTTGTAGTTTTATGAATTCGGGGCTGGCAAAAAAAAATCGTACACCAAAAATGGGTCGCTGAATCCGAATCCGTCGTCAGAATTTCAAATTATAAAATTTTGAAATAATAGGGTTGCCACCTAATAATATATCTTTTCAACAGTTTTAAACGTCATTTTTTAGTGTTAAGGAGTCGCTGATTTCGAATCTAAGGTCAGAATTTTAAATTTCAATATGGTGGAAAGGGTTGCCACCTTTATTTTTTGTAGTTTTATGAATTCGGGGCTGGCAAAAAAAAAAAAAGTACACCAAAAATGGGTCGCTGAATCCGAATCCGTCGTCAGAATTTCAAAATTATAAAATCTAACCTCTAACACTGATAAATGATGTTTAAAACTCTTAAAGATACATATTATTAGGTGGCAGCCCTATTATTTCAAAATTTTATAATTTTGAAATTCTGACGACGGATTCGGATTCAGCGACCCATTTTTGGTGTACCATTTTTTTTGCCTGCCCCGAATTCATAAAACTACAAAAATTAAAGGTGGCAACCCTATCCACCATCTTGAATTTGAAAATTCTGACCTTAGATTCGAAATCAGCGACCCCTTAACACTGATAAATGATGTTTAAAACTGTTGAAAAGATATATTATTAGGTGGCAACCCTATTATTTCAAAATTTTATAATTTTGAAATTCTGACGACGGATTCGGACTCAGCTACCCATTTTTGGTGTACCATTTTTTTTTTGCCAGCCCCGAATTCATAAAACTAAAAAAAATAAAGGCGGCAACCCTATCCACCATCTTGAATTTGAAAATTCTGACCTTAGATTCGAAATCAGCGACCCCTTAACACTGATAAATGATGTTTAAAACTTTTAAAAGTACATATTATTAGGTGGCAATACTGTGGTAAAAATTTAGGTGGCAACCCTAACCTCCATCTTAAATTTTAAAACTGTGACAATATATTCGAAATCAAATCCGTTGTCAGAATATCAAAATTACAAGAATTCGCAAAAATAAAAAAAAATCTAGGTGGCAACTCTATCCGCCATCTTAAATTTTAAAGTTTGACAGCATCTTCGAAATCATTTATCCTAAAACTTCACACCACGGAGTCCACAGAATCCTTAAAAGTCCTATTACGCTTAAGCTCTCTCTAAAGAAGCTCATTGAATTTTTGGATACTTGCTTTAATTCAATAATTTGGATACTTGCGAGGCTTACAAGCTTTTGCCGAAGGGCATCAAGCTTTCCATTGCTTGAAACTTCGTGCCGTTTGCTTGTAAGCTAGAATAGGTGCAAGCTGTGCGTGGGCTTATTTATATTCAATTACAAGCTTTGCTTGATTCAAAATTATCAAGCTCAAGCTAGCTTGAACTTGTATTTTAAGCAAGCGCTTGAAATAGACTTCAAGCAGGCTTGTGCAGTTCTCTGGTTGGTAGGTCACATGATAATCATTTCATCGCGATCAAGTCTTGTTTTTTTCTTTATTCCAGTAAGAATTCTTGTTAAAAATAAGGGTTTCATGCAACTTTTTTTTTAATACCTTTCAGTCGAAAAACACATCTTAAATTTTGCCACCCAGCAACACTGTTTCGATTGTGATTGGCACATATTACACGATGATCGTTGATCGGCGTTCAATGAACACTTTTTTACGCTCTTTTACATTTTGATCGCTGCTAGGTCACATGATGATCGTTTCATCGCGATCAAGTCTTGTTTTTTTCTTTATTCCAGTAAGAATTCTTGTTAAAAATAACTTGTTAATGCAACTTTTTTTTAATACCTTTCAGTCGAAAAGCAGTACTTCTAGTACTTTTTAGCTGCTAAAAGTGAACACATCTTAAATTCTGCCACTCAGCAACACTGTTTCGATTGTGATTGCTGTCATGTACAGCGTTCAAAAATGAACATATCTTGATCGCCCTAACAATTGTTCATCCGCTCTGGCTCTCAGTGTTTTTTGACAGTTTCGCTTGAAAGCAACAACAAAAATATTTTGAACGCCGATCAACGATCATCGTGTAATATGTGCCATTGCTGTCATGTACAGCGTTCAAAAATGAACATATCTTGATCGCCCTAACAATTATTCATCCGCTCTGGCTCTCAGTGTTTTTTTACAGTTTCGCATTGAAAGCAACAACAAAAATATTTTGATTCATCATCGATCAACGATCATCGATCAAAATTCTATTCGACTGAAAATTCAATGAACAACGAACATTTCGATAGGGTTTTACTGCTAATAATAAGAATTTAACGTTCGATACTCATTGTTCGATAACCAGCGAAGATCGAGCGTCGAAAGCAACTATTAATAAGGGCCTAAGTGAGAATTTAAAGTTACGACTTTACTCCAAAAACACTGGGACGATTTTAATGAAATTTTTTTAAAATACCATATTTGTGGTACAGATTTATTTAGGTGTATATATCTTTCAAAATTTTAATAAGAATATTTAATTAAAGCATTAAAGTTTTTAAGGAATCATCCCAGCTTATTTGAGTTTCAATAAACTCCATGTTGCTCTCTATTATTCTCTTTCTCTTCTCTAGCACAGCGCAACAAAACAAAAACTAATGAGCCTCGAGCAAGGCGAAAAGTGAGATACATACATGATAGAAGAATACAGGTAGATGCACCAGATGAGAGCATACTGCCTGAAATGTCAAAACGAAGCAAAACTTCTTATTTCTTTCCTTTTGTTTCTATTCACCACACATGAATTTGACAGACATGGCAGTGTGGAAAGAGAGCACAGTCAGCGCTGCAGCTACCTCTATCCTTATACCATGGATACATGTAAATGCATAGCGGCGATGTTTAAAACAAAACACAAAAAAATGGTTCTTTTCACTTTCTTTGTTCTTTCCTACACTTAAGAATTATGAAAAACTAAAAAAATCCACATCTAAATTGTGGAAAATGTGGAATTAAAAGGTCAGGAACATAAGCTGGAAATAAATTTAGTGAGCCAATGTTTTTTTTTGGTAAATCATCCTCATTATTGCTTTTGCTCATTGTTGGAAAAAAAAGAGCAAAATAAAAAATGTTAATGCAGTAAAAAACCCCAATAAGGTTACACTGATTTTCAGTCATGAGCAGGAAAATAAATTTACTGAGCCAATGTTTTTCTTTTTTAAATCAAACACAAAATTATCCTCATTATTGCTTTTGCTCATCGATGCAAAAAAAAGAGCAAAATAAAAAAATGTTAATGCAATAAAAACCCCGATAAGGTTACACTGATTTTCTATTTCTATAGAAAAATTGACCAGCAAAACAAAAACAAATCATGTGTGTTTGTGTGCAACACATGTAACGGCACAAACATCTCAAGCGCAGCACCATAAGGCTTGCTTCTTGTTGCCTTTGGGGCATGTCACACTTTGTCTGCTTGTCTGTCAAACATTCGAATTTTCGCCATTTTTTTCCTCTCTCTCATTGTTTTGTCCACGGCATGCTACATATAGTTTTCTGTTCTATAATGGCGGAAGATAAATTTACTACGTTTTTGCTACCATTTCGTGCAGGCAATGTTTCTTTATGCAATCGATTCAATAAAACGGCTACCCTCTATAGGTTGTTTATAAGTGGTTTTATTTGCATTTAAAATGGATGGGTTAAATTCTGATCTCCTGGGGTTAAAATTAATTACATTGGCCAATATGTACGCATGAAGTGTATCCACATATTTAGATGACAACGATATGGTCACAATAAAAATATTTGTCGAGCTGATGAAACTCTGGATGAAATAATCCTGCTGTATTAAGCCATGGAGAATTGGCAGACATAAGAAAGGAATGATAAATTTATCAAAGGAGCTAAGATGCACTGATGATAAAGCATTTAAATTTTTTTTAAGAATATCTCACAGAGCCGGTTGGCTTTGAAATTCATTTATGAATATTTCAGTAATATTTCTACTTCAATTAATAGCCATAACCTTATCTCTAAGAATATTGTAAATTTTAACGACTTAAAAAATATTACAAGATATATGTATACATAAACAGTTTATTCGTTAACTACACGGCTGTAATGTATGACTAGCTTGATCTGTTATACTATCAGTAAATTAATAAATCGACTGCCACTTGACTCAATATTATTACAGAATAATTTACTAATGCTCACATTTTCTCTTGACGATTGTCCTAAAATACAAGGATGAAAGAGACAACTGCATCTGTATATACAAGCACAACTGACTATATACAAATGACTATATAAAAATGACGTGTTACTTTCATATATGCAATGGAATAGTTTATAAATGGAAAATATAGTTAAAAAATGTATAATTTTTTATAAATAACATCATATACACATTTTACGTTCATATTTTTAATTATAAAAATATACACAATCACTAAAAAAACAATAGGGGTATTCACGATTCAATGCACTTGCCTGTGCAGATGAGGACTTGAGGACTTGTGCAGTTTAGCAGTTAGGTTTAAGTGAACACACCACCATCACCATTTCAAATCTGTCAACATTTTTCATTGCACACAAGTGCACAACTGTTCAAGTCCTCAAGTCCTCAAGTTGAAGGTAATAGCAGAAAAGTTCTTGTGCAGATTTTTGACGTACGTACATTTTGTTTTTGTAAAGCCGCGTTTCCATGTGATCTTTTACTGTCTTTCAGTATCCCATATCACAAATTTTTTGCTATAAAAGCGAAGCAAATATATGTGGTTAAGTTTATAGCAAGTTTGATATATGTATGTGAAAATTTTTCAGTTATGTATGTGAAATAAATTCAGTTGCTGACAATAAAAAACTTGATTTGGGATACTCGTAACTACAATAATTGGAATCCCTCGCATACAGTAGATGCGCACACAGCCGAGGTAAATTGTTTGAGTTTTAACCCCTACCATGGAATCTATGAACTTGGTTCATTTTGGCAACAGGATTTGCTGATAAAACTGTGGCACTTTGGGAACTACGTCATCTCAAGCTAAAACTGCACTCATTTGAATCGGATGAGGATGCAATTTTCCAAGATCAATGGATCGTCATTTGCATGGTTGGGATTTGTCAAAAATTCGTTAAGAACAAACTTCCGAAGATGCTGACGATGGACCACCCGAATTGCTTTTTATTCATGGTGGGCACACTGCTAAAATATCAGATTTCTTGGTGAATCCAAACGAGCCAAGGATTATTTGCTCAGTGTCGGAAGACAATATAATGCAAGTTTGGCAAATGGCCGAAAATTCTTATAATGATGAAGAGCAGGAGATACCAGCCACGAAGCTCGAGAGTGAGACTGCTTAAGTTTTCAACAGAAACATGCATGTTTATAAAATTCTATGCTTTCGATTTGACTTGATTTAAAATTATTAATTTATTTATAATTGTCTCATAAGCTCAAAACTTGTACCAGAAACTCGATAAATTCTGATTCAAAATGAATAAAAATACAATTTGTATTATTCCAAATAATATTTTTATTTTTTTCAAAGGCGTCTTTTGTTATATCCTGCGATCGAGCATTACTATAGCTACGTCTACATTGCATAGTACCACTTACAAGTTCACCAACATCTACCTTAACTTCATCCTCTAAGAAGACTACCTGCTTCCGGGTTGAGTGATCTGTAGGTGCTGTACCAAACATTACTGAATTTAGCAAATCGAAATAAGTATTGATGTAGCCGACAAATGCGCTTATTTTATAAATCTTACTGCATTTCATGCAAAATTTATGCATAAAATTTTAAAAGTTTAAATCTACATATTCAATATTCAAATCGGCTATCATCTCTGACTCCATAAGTATTTATTTTGGGTCAACGACGTCAATGAGTGGTTCGCACATTACTTCTTTGCGCTTGTTCGACCATAAACATTATCCCAGAACTAAACATGCGATGTAAATTGAAGTACAATTCTATCCTCCTTTAGGTGATGTTCGCGTGCATATATAACGGTGTCAAGCATGCCTTTGAACAACAAAGAAATAGCCATTCATTCGGAGATAATTATATCCCACTTCTGCTGCGGCAGTGTTGTATAGTTCAGCCGTCTTTTAAAATGGAAAAAATTTAAAATGCCATTATTTCTAATAAAGAGTTGATATATGTTAAAAATTTAAAAATTTGATTCATTAAAACTTACATAACGATATCCATAGCATTCAATTATTCTTTCTTTATTCATAATTAATTTTTTATTCATTATCAACTTTTTATTCATTACTAGCTGAACCCGCCCAAGTAACAATATTAGCCATATATTCATTCTTGCAGAGCTTATAGTGCTATCTTATATAGCAGCAAGCTTCAACTATAGCTTTAGTCGCGCTACTAAAGCTCTTGCAGAGAATATATAAGGCTACTTTCTTGAGTTTAAAAGCACTATTTTTACTTTATATGAGGAGTAGAAGTAGCTGTAAACTTTTAAAAGAGTCCCTGTCAAACCCAAATAAGAGCTCTTGCAAAGCTCTTTTTTATTATTCGTTTAAGTATGTATGTGTTAAAAATAAACTCAATAAATATATAAAATTTGACAAGTGTTTGTGATGATAAGAATGACAAATAAATTAAAGAAATAATAAAGTGATTATTATATCAGACTCATGTTCGTGTATTCGTTATATGCTGCGAATTTCGGTGCGCTTTTGAATTTATCGGAAACGTGAATGTAGTACTTTGAAAAACTACAACGGGCTTAACAAATAATTAAAATTAAGAAGTGTTAATTATTTACAAATAGTTGGAAAATTTTTAACATTCTTTAAGATCAACTAAAAATGATTTAAGTACTTTATTCTTAAATATATGTGTCATAGAAATCATCAATTTCGTTTTAAATATTATTGTAAACACTAATATTTAGCTTGCTTCAACTCCGAAGATTTTCTATTTTTTATAAGATCGCCATTTTTTTCAAAAGAAGCTCTTTATCAGATTTTTTAGTCACTTGTTATTCCCAAAAAATTTATTGCATTAATTTACAGTATTTTATATCTATTCGCTTTAAAAATGCAATACAAAAATACACATTAAAGCAAATATTATACTCAATCTACGAGTTTTAAAACTGCTGTATAGTAATTTTTATTACTTTAAAAGATCCTTTACAGAGCAAGTAGTAAATTTTAGAGTTCCGCTCTTTTACAGATTTGATAAAATCCTTTACAGAGCTGTATAAAGTATTAAAGCTCAAAATGGTAAAAAAATCATTTTTATAGCATTTTCTTTTAAATTAAAAGCAACTAGCAGCAAACAAAGCTGCGGTAAAGCTTTAACCGCATATTATACACCTATAGAACACTTTTAGGGCTCACTCGCACCTAGTTGCTCCAACAATGTTACTTGGGCGGTGTGCTTCGCTACTCCCCTCGTTATAAAATAAAATAAAAAGTATTTATATATTTTTCACGCCATCGAATTTTCGAAATAAGTCCACCCCAGCGCCACCTACCGTGTCCATTTATACACAAATTATTTTCTTATGGTCAAACAAACATACATTCTGAATTTCACTTAAATTGGTCCATAAATTCAAATTTTCGATATAAGTCCACCCCAGCGCCACCTATCGGGTCCATTTATACACAAATTATTTTCTTATGATCAAACAAACATACATTCTGAATTTCAGTTAAATTGGTCCATAAATTCAAATTTTCGATATAAGTCCACCCCAGCGCCACCTATCGGGTCCAAATATAGCCTATGTTACCCACCGTACCAAGATGAACATTACCTGAAAATTTCATCAAAATCGGTTCAGCCGTTTTGGAGTCCATACGTTACATACATACACACATCCTATTTTATATATATAGATAGATTCACTTGTTATTCATTATTAAGTTTTTATTCATTATTCATTTTTTTATGGCTTGGGACTAAAATGAATCAAATATGAAAGTGAATATTTCAACCCCAAGGTTGAAGTTCTTCCAGTATGGCTTGAAAACGTTTTTTCGTCAGTGCATCAGCACTCCAAGTACTTCAACTCTAACTTGACGTTGTTGGCCATCTTGCGAAATAATTCCCAAAGAAATAACTCCAACTTGAAGCAAAAATTGTAAATTTTCTGATGCACAGCCAGAGTGCAGATAGCGCGTAGCCATGTGTAGACTCCCTTGATGTAGACATTATCAGCTTTTACCACCCATTGAACAACATTGAATGTTTATCTGACAAGACTTGTGATAGATTAGTTTTAAAATACACGATGGAGGATGCAGCGCTCTTTTCTGGTATCGTCCCTTTGCTAATGGGGGCCTTTCCAGCTTTTCCCGGAGTCTGTGGCGAAGCCTTGCTGTATACATATACGTACCAGACTATTTATTTCGAATGATGAGTGTCATAACTTCTGCAACTGATATTTACAAATAAAATAAGGTATTTTTACTAGTAAATATTGTTGCACTCACCTCTTTTTATTGTGCCTGGCGATTATTTTGTTCTTTATATTTATATTAGTTATTTTTTGACAACTTCGATTTTTTTTTTCTATTTTATTAGAATGCTTTAAAAATAGTTGTCAGTGATGACAATAGTCCAAAAACAAAAAAAAACCAATGACTGCCGTATTTATAGCAAGTGATAGGCTTTTATAGCAAAAGTTAAAAAAGTTTATCTTTCATGATCTTCTACGATCTCCTAGCTATAAACTGCAAAATGTATGTATGTTTCACACGCTCCTATATCAATCCCATAAAGAGGCACTCGCATTCTATTTCTTTCCGACAGAAGATGTGATTGTGGGAGATCTTGGAAGATCTTAGAAAATCACATGGAAACCGGGCTTAAAGTGCACAAGTCCTCAACTGCACAGGCAAGTGCACTGAAATAGCCATTCATTCACAATAATCACTAATAATATTGAGCTGCTCAGTTGAATACATTTGCTGCAGCTAGCCGGGCTGCATTTTGCATGTTTCTTCTTCTTCTTCTTCTTTTTATAAATAAATACCATTCTTCTTTTTTTTATAAATAAATACCATTCAAACCATGATAGAATTACCAGGTACTATTAATCGCTACTTTTACTCGTTACTTTGGGCATATAGTGTCAAATTGGTGTCAAATAAAAGTACTGTAAACACACCAAGAACCCAGAACTTTTATCCAGATGTCTACATATGAACACGAATAGGTGACGAAATTGACGAACTGCTCGAGTACGTCTTAGAGTACGTTGCAAGCTACATTATAAAATGGCTACATTTTGAAAGTTTTCAAAGTAAAGACTGTTCCTTTACATGGGTGGATGAAGTCTCGCAGGGAGGGCTGAAAAAGCCATCAGCTGCATTTATGGGGAAAAAAGATTTGGAGACGATCTTTAATCAAGCCAATGGTAGGAACATTTAGTGTGCAAAGAGTACAGAAAAAAACTCGTTTAATTGTGTTCAGCAAACGAACTTCCCGAACCTGTGAAAGAGCTCTTCATAAAATGCAGAATGCATTTTTGGATTACAAATTTTAATAAAAGATTAAAAAATCAAAAATTAAAACAAAAAGTTTGACAATAAAAAACTTTTGCAATTTCGTTTCTTAATCGATTGATTTGGTTTATATTTCAACAACTATACACTCAGCCCTATTATGAATAATTTTTCATGCGAAATTGGAAAGGGAGTTTTCATTTTTATGATAAATTTCAAGACCATTTTGGAAATTTTTAATGCAAATTTTTTGATAAACCGATGATGAACGAATTTGCATTTAAAATTTCCAAACTTTTCTTGAGCTTTGTCTTAAAAATGAAAACTCCCTTTTCCGATTCCGCGTGAAAAATTATTCATGATAGGGCTGATTGTATTACGCTAAACGATATAAAGGCTTTATAGTAATTAAACTTTTTAAAAGTCAGACATTAGAACTTTGAATTATATTGTTGCTCTTATGCTAATTTATTTTTTGATGTAATGAAGTAATAAAATTGTTGTTTATCACACCACTAACATCACGTGCAAGGACAAAATAAATATTTAAATTTGATATTTGTATTAAGTTTTGTAAAATTACAAAAAACAAAATGCATAATGTTTATTCCCAAAAGCATTTTTACTCAAAGCTACTGGCTGCAATGTAAGATTATTTAATAAAAATTATTATAATGTAGTGTTTTGTTTAAATTTTTTATGATTTCCTACAGTAAAATTATGATTTCCGTTGTTATTTCCAAACAAAAATACACAAAAAATTAGCTGATTTTAAAAATACAACACTTTATTAAAAGTTCGTTCACAATAACTCTTAAATATTGGATATTTAATAAAAACTAATCACAAATACACCACATTGTGAATACCCCTACCGTTTGCAGATTTCTGATTTGAAATAATACAAGCAACATTGATTCTACGTACTCGCTACATTTTGACTCTATATGCCCAAAATGACAGTTTATTCCAGCTGATTTTCAGCGAATAATAATATCTGGTAATTATATCATGACACAAGCGAAAAATACTGAGAAAAGCCATGAAAATAAAAGTGTACTAGTACAAAAAATGTGGTACTACGTACGTGCAGAATAAAAACATGTCCAAAATGGTACGAAAGTACGTACTTGTGCAACCTTGTTTCTATTCTTTTCTTTTTAACTGTCGTGCTGTGGTGTGGTTCGTCGTGCGAGCGTTGCGAAAAAAATTATTCTACACTTACCTTAGAAAATATTGCATATTCTATAAATTTAAAACCCAACTTGTTTTTCGCACCTAATTCTCTGCAATTTGTGTTAAGTTAAAAGGATAGTTTTCAAACGCTGAAGTCAAGCAAAACAATGGCCGCCGATCAAGTTCAATTTCAACAATTACTAAATTCACTGCTCTCTACAGATAACGATGTTCGACAACAGGCCGAGGTGAGTCCAACAATTGAAACGCAAATTATATTTAAACCAAAATTTACAAGAAGTCAGTAACTATACACATGTTAAACAATGGGATATATTATGTGCACAAAAACCGACAAGGTCCCATCTTAATAATTAATATTGCTCCAAAATATGCCAACCGAATAGTAGCACATAGCGCAAAACGTGTTTTTTCGTTTCCTACCCATGCATCGATTACTTCGTTGTGTGTTCCGAAGTTTGGTGAGGTTCGATATGATATGGCTGGTGTGCGATTGAAGTCCAATCCCCTAGCACAAGTGGCCACAAAATCTTAATTTTCTTGTCTATAAGTAAAACAGCGTGTTTATTATTTTCGCAGCAGCATTTGAAGTTTTTTTTTGACAGCGCCCCAATAAATGCAAACGGAAACAAAAGAAAACTGATGATCTTGAAATGTTGCTGAAAATAGCATTATGACAAAGCGCAACACTTGAAAAAATGCATAACATATTGATTTCTTTAGTATTTATGTTAGATTTGGGCTATCAGCTAATAGGTACCACCCGTTGCTGCAAAAACCACCACCACTTGATGGCTTGGCCTTGATAGACTCTAACGTTGTTAAAAATCCTTGGTAACTTTTGTTGTACAATTCCCAGCTCGTGCAGCGCTACATGAAAGTCTTCATTTTTCTTTACACTCGTATATTTGTCATTTAAAGTAAATTAAATACAATTTTTTTTTTTATTATAGGATGCATACAACAATGTGCCACGAGATGTTAAAGTGACGCATTTGTTAGCTGCTTTGCATAATGGCCAACAATCTGAAGAAGCTCGACAAATGGCCGCTGTACTCCTCAGGCGCTTGTTTACTTCAGAGTTCTTGGAGTTTTACAAAGAGGTAATTGTCTGTATTAAAACTTGTGAATGTGCTTAGTTTCGAATTATTATTAACTTTGGAATAATTGCAGTTTACGGCCCAAGAGTAAATATTTCTTCTTATATTTATTTTTATTAAACATAGTTGAGCCTCCTTAGTCCAAAAGTTTACAAATAAAATATCGGTCTCACATGGTTTAGGAGATAAAATTTCAAATTCGCTTTTAACCCTTTTTATGGCCGTGTAACAGAACTGTAACAAACCGAATAAGTTCCTAGAAAACACCATTGTCCATTTACACCAAACAAGATTTTTGCATAAAAGTCACAAATTGAAAAATATGATTCTAAGACAGAAGAGGAAAAATAACTGCAGTTTTTTTAATAATCAAATAAAGCAGAGTTTTGCATGAGACCATTCGTCTTTTTTGACACTCGAGTAACGATCGTCGTCAGCCGTAATCGCTCAAAAAAAAAATCCATAAATACCGTTCGTGTTCGTAAACAACGATTGCAGCAAAGCACACTTTGTCACGATTGCGAATTGATGCAAAGGCAGCCTCCAAAACTAAAAATTAGTTTCTTTACCCGCCGTAGCTGAGCACAAGTCTTTCTATGAGAATTGAAGTAAAGCCAAAATAATAAAATTTCGAAGTATTTTTCGAAAAATAAAATTTTTAGGAATATTTTCATCATAATTATTAAAATTTGAATTTTAGGGCATATTATGTAAGCTATCGTAAACAAAGTCCCTATGCTCCTATTGAACTAAAAAAATTTTGTTCTGTTCCATTTCCTAAAAACACATTTTTAATAAATTAAATTAGGAACAGACAGCATAACATTATTCATAATTAAAATTTATATTGTTTTTATGGTTTTTTTATTAGTACGCGATGTTTTAAAATTTTAGAGCCTAAAATTTTGTGTTGCTAAAAACTTTATAATTTTAGCAATTCTTAGCAAATTAAAAACAATCAGAATCGCAAATTATCTACTTTTTGCAATAAATAAATGTCAAAATTAGTGGTTTTTTTATCCGGTTCATTTTGTTCATTGCTTAATTTTAGCGACGAAATCGTTTGTGGTCAGAATTGCACATGTCACCAAAGCTCGCTAAAAATAGTTTAAGGACTTTTTAGCGATCTACATACTGAGCTAAAATTTGGACCAAGTGTGCATGAAAGTTAATCTTGAACGCGACTTCTTTTCTCGCTATAAAGTTGCATTTATTCTGCCCTGCGCCGGAGCTGTCAAATTTTCATGTTCTTTTCTCAGCATATTTATAGGGTTGCGTGTTCTTTTCTCAAAATGTTGCACTCTGATCCGGCAAAAGTGCGACAGTTTCTACCCTTGTGAAATCGAAAAGGCGGAATGTAACATTATCACGAGAAAAGAAAACTATAACAGAGCGTTGCCCAGCGAATTTTTATGTTGCGTTTGTAATTTATAAATAAAGATTTTTGTTATAATGTTTTGTTATAAATTTGGTACACCTTATACAAACAAGGTTTGGTCTTTGACCTGAAAGGAAAGGGATAGATTTATTTAGAGGAATTGATTGGAACCATACGTGAATTATTGATAAGGCGAAACAACCGTGAAAGACAATTTGAATTGCTTTTAACCGAGTCTAGTGTTATGCCTTAACATCGACAAGCATTTCCAGCTCTTAGTTGTTCCTGTTCTTTAATTCCGCATTTCCCTCAATTTTAGTTGTCGATTTCTAGTTTTCCATAATTCTTAAGTGTAGAAAAGAACAAACAAAGATTTTGATCGAGAAAAGAAAACGCCATTAAATAGTAAACAAAATATTATTGAAAGTTTGTCGGTAAAAGAACAACAATGTTCTACTTTCAATAAACATTCTTTATACCTGCAAGACAAGCGTAAACAAAGCTCCAACACAATTAAAATTTTTTTGATGAAAACCAACACCATACCGTGGCATTGTTTTTTTATTATTATCATGAAATGTTTATTTTTGGAAAATGAACACCGAACAATGCCACGGTATGGTGTTATGCTATATTTGGTGCACCGTTGCATATTATGTAAAAATAAGTAGTGTCCGACCGAAACCGGAATTTTGGCCGAAACCGTATATTCGGCCATTTTATAATATTCGGCCGAAACCGAAACTGGTTATTTATATGAAAATTTAGGTTTTTACAAATAATTTTTTTTTTATTAAAAGGAAACAAAAGTACTTTCATACATATAAGAAAATGATTTATTATAAAAAAGTATGATTTGAATATTAAAGTTTATAATAATTAATTTAAGTTTACTACAATAATAAATGAGATAATTTTTTATTTTATTTTTTATTACAAAAGCATTGCATACTTTATATCTTCAGAACACACTCAAAATAATATGCACCTACAATGTACATTTTTATGGAACTACAAAACAAAGTATATTTGTTTTTTTAAAGGTTTAGTATTATAAAAATAGAATTATTTCGTTTTCTTTTCCTTTATTCCTCCACACCTACAGAATTCGTTCGGTAGTTTAATTATAATTTTTTGGCTTCAGTACCTATAAAACTTTAATAATCGAAAATTATAGTATCGAACGCATAAAATTAACCAAAATGCTTTGCGTTAACACGAGAAATCAAATTATATACGAATTAATAATTTTTGTTTTGTACAATGCGTTGTAAATATTTTTATATTTGAAATAAATGACTGATGCAAGAAACTTTTACCTCGATATGGCCGAATAAAAGAAACTGGCCGAAACTGACGAAAAGGGCCGAAACTGGCCGTAACCGAAACCGAATATTCGGTTGGACACTAAAAATAAATCAAAACACAAATAACCAAAACCCATTTTGCATTTTTATATATAACTAGCTGAACCCGGTGTGCTTCGCTACTCCCCTCGATATAAAATAAAATTAAAATTATTTATATATTTTTCACGCCATCGAATTTTCGAAATAAGTCCACCCCAGCGCCACCTACCGTGTCCATTTATACACAAATTATTTTCTTATGATCAAATAAACATACATTCTGAATTTCAGTTAAATTGGTCCATAAATTCAAATTTTCGATATAAGTCCACCCCAGCGCCACCTATCGGGTCCAAATATAGCCTATGTTACCCACCGTACCAAGATGAACATTACATGAAAATTTCATCAAAATCGGCCCAGCCGTTTTGGAGTCCATACGTTACATGCATACACACATCCTATTTTATATATAGGTTATAGATTTTAGGCATATTATTCATATTTACTATAAAATGCAAAACGAAACTACCGAATTAATTCAAATTGCGATTGGCTATGCAAAGGCCATTATTTTTTGTATTAAAATTATTTATTTTTGTATTTATTATTTCTTTTTAATTTTTATTATTTTAGTTTCAATATGTATGCAATAAGTGTTCATGAATTTATTTTTCTTTCAAAATATTAGATTACTTCAAATAACACGATTTTTTGTTATTAAAATTAGTTCAACAAAATAATGTTTGCTGTTTGTGTTAAGGGTTGCACACAATATTTGAGCACAAAAAAATGTTGACCTCAGAAGTAGAAAAAATGCACAATTTTTGCACTCTCAAGATCGACGGTTTTAAAATTCTGCCCTCAAATGCTACCAACTGAATGAACAAAAAAGTGCATATTAGGAAAACATTAAACATTATTATTAAAGTTTAAGCTTTTTCACGGATGGCAAAATAAATAAACAGAAAAGAACATAAAAATGCAACTTATTTTTCAATGTTGTGTTGGCTGGCCTGCTATATCGAGAAACATCAAATACATTGCAGAAATCTTCCGTTAAATAGCAATCCAGCAATTCATTGTTAATAAAACAGACCACTGATTTGACTATTTCGTTAATATCAGCCATTTTCTGTTTATTTATAATAAATATTTGTAAAAAAGAAGCTCACTCTTTAATAAAATGTCAATACAATGTTCAATATTTTCTTAACATGTCACTTTTTTGTTTCTTCAGTTGGTAGCATTTGAGGGCACTTATACTTTTGAGGTCAACATTTTGGAGAAAAGAATACGATTTAATTTTAGAGGGAAAGCATTTTTTTTTGAGAAAAGAACACGAAAAGCGCAGAATTCTCCAAGGCAGAAAAAATGCAGAATTTTTTTGAGAAAAGAAAACGCCATTAATATTGGCTGCACTGTTTTGAATTCTGATGTATTTGCAATTAAGGTTATGTATAGTGCTGACTGCATGGAATTTTAAACAAATATTCATCGATCAATTCAGTTGTATTAAAACTAACCACTTTAATCAAAAATGTATTGGATTCAATTTTAGAAATTTTTCAAAATTTCAACTTTTTGTTTCTCACAATTGTCACAGTTTTGTGCTGTCAAAATTATTTTATTTTGTTTTCGTGTTGTATTACTAGAGAGCAGAAAGCAGAACCGTGTCGAACAGGTCAGAAAACTCTGCATATGTTATACTTTTGCGGTCAACATTTTCGCGAACACGATATATATTGAGGTCAACATTTTTTTTTAGAAAAGAACGGAAAAATGCAGAAATCTTGAAAAGGTCAGAAAAAATGCAGAATTTTTTCCAGAAAAGAATGCGCTATAAGAGCTATAAGCAACATACATGCATTTTCTTTTATATGCATGATACGCTTCAACAAACGATATGATCGTCATTCGTGTGTGTAAAATCTCATTTTAACCCACTTCTCCCAAAAAAGATTACTGCATCTTTATGTAAAACGAAACGTAGGCTGAAGGTGGTTCTAGACACGGTAAGCAATACATTTTTCCATTTAAAAAAATGTTGCTACTTGTTTCTTTCGTTTTTAGTTTTCAGGTAATTTTTACTAGATTTAGGACATTTTTTGGTAATTTTTAGCGATTTTTAAGTTATTTTATTGGACATTTTTAACTTTAAGAGCATTTTTCTGGTTTTAATGTAATTTTAAAAAAGTTTTTTTCGTACTAAAAAATGTAAAAATTTAAAATTTTTAAAGATATTAACAATAGAGTCCCTTCAATCAAAAATATTGAAACAAGTATTATATAAAAACTCAGGATATGCTATTTTGTATTAACTCAATTTTTATGCTCTTTTGATGAAAAATTAGGGGGTAAACATTTTAATACTATGAAATTAGAAGAGGAACTTACATCCGATGACATATCGTCTTTTAAATATGTTCCTCTCGTCAGTGAAGTAGAAAGAAGTTTTTCTGTTTGCAAAAACATTTTGCCAGACTATCAACGTTCTTTCAATTTTAATAATTTTAATAACTTAAAATATACATTTAGGGTTTTCACAAGCTGTCGTATTGTCGTATGTCGTATTGCGTTTTCAATAAAAAATACAACAACTGTGAACATACCCTAAGGGTTTATTTTGTTGTATGTCGTATTTATACAGCTGACTGAAGAAACAGACAAATGACTGGAGAAAGTAAATTTTTTTAAATGTCTAAACAAAACGAAAAGAATGAAATAATACAGAATGAAATAATAAGAGCTTTGTGTGTAAAGTAAGGACTTGATCTTGTTATGAATCAGAAAGCCACGTCAAAACTTTCAATTTCTTCTACAAACCTATTTGCTTGGCAAAATAAAAAGAAAAACTGTTATGATAGTGATGTTACTTATGAAATGTGCACGGTAATAACAAATTCGTAACAAGAAAGAACAGCACTGATGAAATACGACAAACAGTATACATACCAAATGCGATTGTATTGTCGTAAACTAGTTTTATGTGGAAGGCAACAACAAAAACTATACAACTGTTGTAAAAAAATACGACAATACAACAATACGACAGCTTGTGAAAACCCTAATTGTAATATATTGTATACAAAATATATAAAATAAATTTTAAGTTTAGTAATGTTTTATATTAACGGGATTTTTTTTTTTGTTTATTTTTTATGAAAATAAAATTTAATTTCCTTTTCAAACAGTTATTAAGTTTGGTAGTCGGTGTGGAGGTATGTTACTTATAGATTAAAACGTAATGACACCTATTACCTTTGTTTTTCCATCCTACCTCCCTAGAGGGCATTTGCGACCACCCACCACCCATACGATTTTTTGCTCGTCTCATCACAAGTAACCACCCCCGCATTATTGTCCTCTAAGTCTGGGACACCCTGTATAATAAGATATATTAATTATTTAATATATAATAAAATTTATAATAAGATTAATATCATTTTAGATACAATATAAATATATATACAAAAAATTAGCTATTTTGTTACTATATTAAAGAAGCGACAAAACGCAAAGATAAATATTCGTTTCATTTGCCACTAACTCATGTTTTGTCATATATTTTATCTTTGTGCAATGAATATTAAAGGTTGAAGTTTAATGCAATTCGTGAGCTGGAATGGTTTGAAATAACCTCTTAAAATACAGTTTTTTGTCAAAATATTGGTTGGTGTAATAGTAGTAAGAAACAAACTGCCAGAAATTATATGGCGGAAAAAGATCTTCCTATGTGCATCAAAAATTTAATTGTATGCCATCGGATAAAAGAATGATTTTTTTTCATACAATTTTTGATATTTTTTATTTCCTTTCCATGAAAAGCTTTCAAAATTCAAATATCTTCATAAGTTTTATTTTGCTTTCTAATTTCTTACAATATTTGTCAGTAGGTGCTTATTTTATAATTTATATTTTAGTTTTAATATATCTTCCGTATAATAACAAAAGGTAGCTACTCATTTTTTACCATTTCGAGTAAATAAACTTTTAAGGTTTTTTTGTTGGCCCTTTACAATTTATAACTTTACAAATATAAACTCTAGGCTTACATAAATTTTCAAATGTACTGTTTATCTTAATGTTAACTTAAA
Organism: Dichetophora obliterata; assembly: GCA_963920525.1. NCBI lineage: Eukaryota > Metazoa > Arthropoda > Insecta > Diptera > Sciomyzidae > Dichetophora > Dichetophora obliterata. The sequence goes on along the minus strand of OY986435.1, from coordinate 95,301,728 downwards.
AATTATTATATATTAATTGTAAAGCAGTTATTACATAAAATCCTTCTATATTTGACTTTTGCGTATATTAAAAAAATAAAAGCTTAAAAGTCAGTAACTGTTTAAAATTGCTGCCTTTGTTTCTGAATTTTTTGTTTAAATTATACTTAAATACAAATTTACGAAGGCACTAAATTGAGTTACTGCCTTATGTGCATGTAAAGTTTTCAAACCCAAATAATTAAAATTTCTGTGTATCCATCTTTAAATAAGTATAAAACAAAATAACATGCATTTTTTGTCTAGCTTAAAGTCAGCATAGATTGAAACGAAAAAGTGTTTTAGACGGTTTTTTTATTAGTTTTTCAGCAATAATGTTAACAATAACTAAATTAATATTATTTTTATTATAAACAATTTATTTTTTTTTAGATAGGTATATTAAAACTCAACAAGGTTTGAGAATTAAATTATTTATACCGACAAAAAATTATTACAACTATAAAAAGCAGCAGCTACAGTTAAACTGTATTTATTATTAATTTATAGCATTCATGCAAGTAAAAAAGGCAGCAATTCTAAATTTTTAAATCAAATTCTTGCTCGAGTTCCTGCCTTTTGTTTTGGTAATTTATAACATTTGTATAGTAAACCCTTTTTTACATCATCATTACACGAGAGTGTAAAGCTGCACAGAAAAACTGAAAACACAAGTATATAGATCATAAAAAACTTGGTATAGTAAAGAAATAAAAATAAAAAGGCAGTAACTATAGTTACTTCCTCCTTGGACGGGAGATATATCAATATACGGAATTCTAACCAGGAATCAAACAATCAATTGCAGCCACTTAAAATCTTTCCAACGATATCTTGAAAGTGAGAATAGCATTTGAAATAATTATGTTTTTGTATTGTAGTGAAACTAAATTAAAAATAATTAAAAAAAAAAATGCACGAAAAACAGCATTTTCATTAATCCGAATGCAAAAATTTAACATTTGTTGATGTTGATTGCAAGAACTTTTTCATAACTATTATTTCCGACAGTTTATATTTTTTAAACTAAAACGCCAGCGAACATTTTTACAAAAAACTCGATTTTTAGAGGTTATTTTAAACCATTCCAGCTCACGGATGACTATCGCTACAGTCGAAATATTTGGGGAATCATTTATAATAATATATAAAATTCCTGACTACTTTTTATATGACATAGTATTGTTTTGCAAAAAATCGTCCAGTTTTGCGAAAAAATTGTTCAACTGTTTTTGTCATCAAAACAAAAAGGTTTTTTTTTGCCCTGATTTTTTTTTTTTTAGCGAACTTTATTTATGCCAAAATGTTGTTTTAATATTTTCAATGGGCAAGCCTCAAAAACAATTTACGTAAAATAATAACCCCAATATTTCATTCCAATCAAAAGTTATGGCTTCAAACAAATTTTTTTATACCATTGGCTATATTAATAAAAGTAATTTTTACATTAATCGTATTCAATTCCTGCTATCCACCGCGCAGTCGAATTAGCATATAAGTTGATTGTTCACACATTTTTCCGCCAACTTGTGCACAAAGACTAAGATCTTATTTTATACTATTGCAATTTTTTGTGTCTGGTAACAATATTCGTAGTATACAAAAAAAGCAACACTGCAACCATAGTAGAACTAGACAAGGTAGTGTTAGGGCTGAATGTGCTCTCTTTCTTAGTGACCATAAAGGCTTGATTATCCAAGCGTAACGTGAGGTGGCGCAGCGGGATGTAGCGTAATGCGACGTTGCCTCGAGGTTAAGCGATTACCGAAATCGTAGTCCAACGTAGTGCAGGCGCCGTAGTGCAGGACACTTATTTTATTTTAGCAGGCTTATTAACTTCCCCTCTTCAATAAAAGACTGCATCCTTTCTTATATAGTATTAAAATTTAAAATTTTGTGAAGTTATATAAATCTATTTTCTACAGACTTTTACGCTGCGTCACGCCACGTTACGATTTCGGTAACGACTTATACTCATTTATCAATAAACAGATTTTAGATTGACAGTTGGCAACCTAGCGCTACGTTACCTTACGCTTGGGTAATCAAGCCTTAACTGTCAAACTCAGCCATTTTGGTATTTTTGCCAATTTTTGCTTTCATATTGCATTCTCATTGGTTGCAGATTTTGTATGAGTTGTCAACTTCGTTTTGACAGTTGCGGTCACCGGCTCTCCGCCCTAACTTTGAAATGAACTTTTTCTCATATTCATTTTCTCGCTCTCGGACCGAACATTTTGATTGCTGATTGAAACGCCAAACATGCCGAACTTTCCAGTGTTGGCTGTAGTCATTTTGTATAATAGCATCAAAAAAGTAGGTAAAAGTATTCAAAAGTGAAGTTGATGTGTCTTCAAGTAACCTTTAACATAAACAGCTAGCTAGCATGTCAGATATATGCAAACCATTTTGTTTAAGATATTATAATAAAAATTCAGAGTAAGTAATATCAGTTCGTATATTTTAATTCGTTAATTTTATTTTCAATTCTATAACATATATGTTTAATAAGTACAAAAATGCAAATTAGGGTTGTGCTTTTTTGTGTTTTGACATGCTATTACATGTCACATGTTACAACTGTGCCACCAATCATAGCATAACCACCAATCAAACATTTCAGCGAAGAGAATAAATTAGCGAAAATGAACACCAAACATGTTTGGCTAGCATAACCACGGCATAATGTGCGCATGAGCATGAAGCATTAATTTTCATTGGTTTTGGCGATTGTTACTTATGTCTTGCCTTGGTTGCCATTCTTGTGTCGCAGACGTTCGTAATCGCTAGCGCTCACAGTTCACGTATTCGTACCAACAGCGATTGGTAACATGCATTTGCGCATTAATTTAAATGCAGAAAGCACATTTGTTACTCATTTATTGACGAGACAATCGAAACGCCATTTGAATGCACTCAAGCTGTTCTCCGATATAAAGTTCGTATTCGTAAAAAAATATATGATCAGGGCTCTCATCACGTATGACGACAATCGTTTGATGATATCGTTTCAACGATACTTTAACATCACGCAGCCTTTAATTTTAAGTATCTTCTAAACGATATCGTTTTGCTAGCTTCATGTATGGCAAACAACTGTCAAATGATATCGTCGAAACGATTGCTTGGCGCGATAGTAGTTGAATATGGGATAGTATCGTTCAAACGATAGTCGTTTTAAAAGTTACGAGATTAGAGCCTTGAAAATGATGTGCCAAAAAAAACTGAAAATTAAAGGGAATAAATACAAAATATTGTTATAAGATCAATACTGAGTAAAGTGTTCGAAAAATTTAAAATTGATTGAATTAACTAAAAATGTTCGCAATTTACCAAAAAACGGCTAATTTTTAAAACAAAGCGTGTTCAGAAATTTTGTTGTCACTCGTTTTTTTTTTTTAAATAAAATACGAATAAATTTAACAAATATGTTTTCAATTTGATTTTTCATATTAAAATCACTATTTTTATCAATTTAAATTACACTTTTCGAAAAATAAGCACTTGTCCTATAAAGGGTTGACACTCCGTACAAGGGCAAATAATTGTATCTGAAATGAATAAAATTATCTTTTTATTTAATAGGATTTCATATATATATAATTTAATTTTGTGTGATATTTCATTCTTTATTTTGGGCTTTATTTCACGCACTTCATATTTTGCACTGAATTTTTAATCTTTCGCGAATTTTATCTACTAAGCTATTCGAAACCTACATTTTATTTTTGCACTTTTGGACTAAGGAGGCCAAAATTCGTTTAATAAAAACAAGAAACAATTATTTACGCGTGGGCCGTAAACTGCACTTACGTCAAATAAGTGAATTTGTTATGAATGGGTGCATTCAGCAGCTACAAAATTTACTTAACATGTAAACATGTTTTTAACTTTTTTCGTGGACAACATGTATTAAGGCCTGCTTATTTAAAATCTGAAGAAACAAATGGCCGCTCTCAAGTGGTTAAATATAGAAAACTTTAATCAAATGGTAGAGCACGACCAAAAACAGAAACAGCCTGAAAATATGTCAGTAAAAATCTAAAAACAACTTCAGTAACCATGGTTTGTTAGTGGAAGAATTCTAACAGATTGTTGGACTCCATAATATAAAGATAAGCATAATAACTAAATTAAAGCAAAAATACAACAACAAAAAAATGAAAGCAGAAAAACTAAGAAATTGACACTTAAAATCTCATCGACTCTGTGGCTCAGAGCGATAATGCGCTTGCATGGGGCGTTTCACAAAGATTTCTGATTAAGCCTGTAGCAGAGCCGAAATTGCAATAACATCAGCTGTTGTTGTTTCTTTGGAAAGATTGTTGTCAATTAATGTAAACAAATATAAAACTAGTCTGTGTAAACAGTGCAATAAAATTGTTAATATAATAGACTAAACAAATTTTTCCACCGTTTTATATTAAAATATGAATTAAGAATTATGAAAGAGTGCTGCGCATATAATTTTCGTGCTAGTTTTATAGTTTTTTTTTTTTGGTTTTAAACCAATTTGGAATGAAGCCAACTTGCACTGGCAAAAGATTCAAGAAACAAACTTCGTCTAGCCTGACGTCATGATCGTAAAAAATATTTTTACTTAGCTAGAAAAGTCAAAATGAAAAGTAAACAACATTGACGAACCTGCGCAATACGTAATCCTTTTGTCTATTATTCTTGCTCTAACCTGGCCTAAAGCTCAAACGATTTTAAACTATCAAACAACTAGAATTTGCATTTAAAATCAAGTATGATTTTAAACAATCAAACATTTAGAATTTGTATTTAAATCATAGAAAATCAACATTTTCAAATATTTTTATAGATATGTAATTATAATTTTCAAAACAAAAGTTGTTTTTATTTATTTTTCTGCTGTCAAGTCAGCTAAGGGCACTTTTATTCACTTTTTATAAATCGAGCTAACTTGAGCAGTTTCAATAACTTTTGTTAACTTGACTTTTTGTACAACTTGCGATGTTAAATATTTTAATTTCTCAAGTTAAAATTTAATTTCATTCAGTTCAAGTAGAAATTTTATATGTTGAAGTTAAGTCAAGTTATAAATACTTAAGTTATAAAACATCCCAGGGAATTTTTTGATATATGATGGGAAATGAGAAAAGAAATGACTTTTATAACTTATGAAATGGAAATTTGTTGATGTTGAAGGCAACACTATGTCAAAAACATATTTTGTTATTAAAATATATGTGTGCAGAATAAAAACACAGTGATTTCCAAATAATGGGGGTTTTCAGTTAACGGTGTTTCGAATTAAGATATGCTTTAATTCACTTCGTTAAATAACGACGCATGCTTTATATGTAGTTTAATAAAAATATTTATAAAAGACATGCGCTTCCATGAACATTTTAAATTAGCTTGGGTTACTATGCCGTGTTTGATTTTCTTAGTTCTTATTTAAAACATTATTCCTTGATTCCTTTGACAATCGAAAAAATGGTGTTTATATTTTTGTCTTTATATTTTGATAACAGATGAGGATAAATTCGAGTCCTTCAAAATATGGTCGACGGTTAATCTATGAGTTAATCGGCTGGACCAATTTTTAATTAGTTTGGTTTTGTTTTGGTTATTAACATGTAACCATGTAGGTAACATGTAACCATGTATTCTTTTTTTTTAAGAAATCGACTTTGGCGCCTTCTAGCATACAAAACCAATATCACAAAAATAGTTTTTTTTTATATTGACTTCTAACTAAATTATGTTAAAATAAACCCGACTACGATGTATAATAAAATGGCTTGAAAATAAATTGTAAAAAATTGAAATTTTTTCCAGTTGAGGATTTAGAAACCTACTTTAAGCGCAATCTTTAAATGCGTTTTTCTTGGAAAGTTATTGTTCACGCGACGTGCAATGTAGTTCAGCTCTTTGCAAATTGGAATAGATGTTTTTTCAGAATACTGTTTTTAACCGTTTTTTTTACTTCTAGAAAAAAAAGTTGGTTTTTTTTTTAAAGTGGTCTTAAATGTATTGCTTTATTTTTGTTTTCTCTTCGTCAAACTAATATTCACTAAATCGAACGAAAAAAATTCCATTTTTGACTTAAGTAGAGATTTGTGACTTGAAGGCCACACGACATTATTTTTTTCAACTTCCAACATACAGAGTAAATGGAGCTATAGTATTTGCACCAGTTCTGTTGAAATTCTTTCAATGAAGCAAATTCAGTCTCTAGAGCTGTTAAACATAGAAAGGCATTTACAAAAATTTAGTAACTGAAATTGAAAAGATTCATCAGAAATGGTGCCTTATTTTGGGATACCTTAATTTACTCTATGCACTTCTACTTCTTGAAAATCGAGTGACCACCAAATTGAAATTGGCAAGCTTCATATACTCTTTAAAAAATGGCTCCAGCTGCACGTACAAATTCCACATTGTGAACTGATGCAAAAATGTAGGTACCGACTACTCAATTGTGCACATAATAACAGCACTTTATTTTACTGCGCATCAAAGTTTTTTTTTTGGCAAACTAATGATTGTTATCTTTGGAGCTGATATCGATCAGCGGAAATTAAAATAGGTCATTACGGATATAAAGTGCAATTCAAGCCCTTGGAAGGACTTTGATCGATCCTCTTTTGATTGTGTTGTGCGTGTTATTAAATGTTTGAACACAAATGATTGAGAACTAGATATAGAAGTAATGCCGACTCCAAACGGCTCGTGTTCTCGAGAAGCTCTACTTGGCAGGTATTACTCTCTGAGGTTAATTTTATAATAAATATTGATTGAATAGAATAAACATTCTGTCTCAGAAGTAAATTAAACACCTGCCACCACTGTTCTTAGCATACCGACCACGCACTGCAATCAGTATGCCACGGATGTCATAACATTTTTAACGGTTAGCGGAACCTAAATCTTTAATATTGTGCATAAAAAAGTTGTGCTGAATTGTATCGGTTCTAGTCAGATAAAATAATACGTGCTTCAAATGTTTTTATAGTAACAATTTTGTTGTCACAGCACAAGCGTGTACCAATTGAACTGTGAATGAAGCGAAAATCACAAGTTACACCAAATATCCCAAGTTAGAATTTATAACTGGTCATATATTTGGAAGTTAGAGAAATCACAAGTTGACAAAAGTTATCAAACGAAAGTTATATCAAATCTTCAATATGTCAAAATATTTTTGAGAAATTCAAGTGAATAAAATGGAATAACTTTTGAAATCGAATAAATCCCAAAGTTATTCCAACTTCTCAAGTTAAAAAAGTGAATATAACGGCCCTAAGTGTTTGACTCTATACGGAGTTGTTGTTGGTGTTGCCTTCTTTAAAACTTACTTGATCTAAAGCTCGCAATTTAATTCATGTAATAATTTAATAGATCATAAAACTAATTTACTATTTTTTAGGACTGTTAAAGAGATTTTTAGGCAAAAAAAATTTAAATTGGCATTATTGCGCTATATAGGGTTAAAAATCAATGAAAAGCGGTCTTAGAAATGAAATTACAAGCCTTAAGAATAGAAAAAACTTCGTTTCATCAGAAACATTTCTTAATATAAATAAAAGTTGAAAGTGTTTATATTAAAAAATAAAAATATATGAAACTGTTTAAATAATAAATAATATTGTGTTTATATTAAAAAAAAAGAAATATATAAACTGGATATTGTCCAAAAAATTATTAAATAATTACAATCTATAGTTCACAGGGAACTAGAGGCGAAAGTAGTGGAGTCTTTAATGACGAAAAATAACGTAAATTTATTATAAAGTGGAGTCATAATTATTTGATAAAGAAACTTAAAAAAAAAACACAAACAATAAAAAACCGAGGAAATAACTTCATTAAGGTAAACAATTGGTAATTACTGATACGGCATAAAATCCAATGATAAAATTCCGGACAGACATTCCACAAATTAAATGACTACACGGAGGAGTTTATCAACATAATAATAAGACAAAGTGAAAATGCATGATTTTAAAATCACAATGAGCAATATTTTTTATAATTCCAAAAAGAGTTATATCTCCAAGAGATATGCGTGAATTTTTATGTTTGTTACTTCGTTGAATAGATACTCGCATTACCTTTGATACCCATAAAGCTTAGTTTTGTTTTGTTTAGAGTGAAGCCGGTAACAGAAACTGTCGAAGTTGACAGCTCATACAAAATCTGCAACCGATGAGAATGCGATAAGAAAGCAAAAATATGCAAAAATGTAAATTAAGATAAGCAGTCAAAGTGCCTTGAGTTTTTATAGAATTATTACAGAAAATTGTGATTTTTAGTGTTTTTAATGTTATTAAACTAATTATAAATAAATTTAAAAGTTCTGGATAGTAAACTCCAAATTAATTTAAAAAAAGTTAACTCAAGAAGGGAGAGTTGAAGCCGTAAAGTCACTGTTGCTGCTGCTTATTCTTGGACCTTTTGGAATTGGCAAACTGCAAATTAATGAAAATAAAACAATTCACTTCAAGCACGGTGAAGTCGATGAGGTCACTGTTGCTACAGCTTAATCTTGAACCTTAAAATCTAATAAATTGGAACTGTTGGAGTGGCACTCACAACATTGTTTTAATTGATACAACACGGCTTTAGTTTGAACGAGAACGTGTAATAGGACGTGTAAGGGGAGCTAGGGGCTAATTGTTACAAATTTAGGAAAAATTTATTTATTTTGAAAAAAAAGTTATGAGAAAGTTTGTTGATTTAAAAAAAAAAAAAATTTCCAAGAAAGTCGGGTGTTACAACATGCCCAGTTTTTGAGACAAGTTGTAACATGACTTGAGGCTTGTAGTAACACTTAATAAATGCATTTCATCGAAATTTTTAATGCTTTTATTTATTTTTTCTGATAAAGTAGCATATGTAATCATATGACTTATTTACTGATAGCTAAGCTATTAAATTTAAAATTTTATATGAAATTAGCATAAAAATATTGGAAAGATTTATTAATAACTTTTTGAAGTAAAAAAGTTACAATAAAATTTTAACCAAGTCAAAGAGCGTGCAGCTTGTTACTCTCTCACTGCGTGTGGAAAGAGATTGAGAGCAAAAACTCCAGGTAAAATAACAAGATGAACATGCTGAAAGTGATAGTGATCATCTTTTTCAAAAATAAAGTAACAATATGAAAGAAAACATACAAACAAACAAGATGTAACAAAAAAATTGTTTTTTTGCAAACTTTCCATGTTTACTTTTCTAAAACTAATATACGAACATAACCATAAAAACAAACAATAAATGAAGTTGTAACAACATTTTTAACATGTTACAACTTGCCCAATGTTATGATTTTGAACATTTTTAGTTATTAATTGAAAATTAGAGTTTTTAATAAAAATAAGACAATAAATTTAAATCTTGATATGTAAACCAAATTATTAAAATAACTTACTTTTTCAACTTTACCAATCTACTTTTAAATGCAATATATAAAAAAATGGTTTCTATTTATTAACAAAAACTATGAAGATGCTCACAAGTTTATACTTTGCTATCCCGCGGAGCACTAAACATGTTTACTCAATAGAACCCGTTATTATAACAACATTTACAAAAAATTTTCATACTTCCGTATCTATTTCTAAAGAACCTGTAGTTTAATAACAAAATATTAATAAAATAGCTTAAAATAGGATTTATTAAATTTTATTGGTTCACAATGTTCAATTCTCTAAGTCGAAGTTTTTTTGTTTGTCTGTTATTCATTCGTAAAATGTTAAATTCACTAAGTCAAAGTTTTATTTGTCTGTCTGTTATTCATTCGTAAAATAGAAAAATGGCTGGTTTTTGACAGTTGTGGCATTTTGAAATTGAATTGAATGATGACATACGCACTCTATTTAGTTTGCTTTTGTTTGACATTCGATAGTCGCAGCGCGTGGGAACATAGGTAGCTGTCAAGGATACCTTATGATCATTATACCATAATTGAGAGTCCGAACAGAACTAATTTCCGACGTGGCTGCCGCATTCGCCGTGAAACAGAATTCATGGAAATGTATGTAGCCGCCAAAAATGAATTTTCCGGGCGAGTTCGTGACGGAAAACGCCAGAATAGGATATATTCTAATTTTTGTATGGGAACAACACACTGTGCGGCTGGCGGATCTCCCTCTGGGTGACATACATGTTTTCATATTTTTGATAAAGATTGTGTACGTTCAGTCTTATATTCTTACTTTTACTATGATCTGACGTATCGTTTTTGTGTCTGTGTTGCTTTTAAGTGAATTCCACGCAAAATATAAAATAATTTGTACCATTCCCACAATGAAAAGCAACCCTGATCCGAAAACCGCCACCGCTCCAATTCTGAACGTGGTCTCGGCGTATTTCGCGAAAGATAGGACCGTCAACCAGCGTAACCGTTGTGCGACTAGAGTCCGAACAGAAACAAAAGTCGTTACGACCGGCGATCCTCTCTGGTCGCCAGACACAGAGAACACGTAGAATGAAAGCGATTGCGACTGAGAGTCCGAACAGAACCAAAGTGGTTGACGCATGGTTGATTAATAAGACGCATGGTTAAATCACTTGAGAGAAAAGCACTCTTTTTTTTACTTTGTTCGAACTGACAAAGTAGCTGTTAGCTAAACATTTTACAGATTCAGGTTTTTTGTCTTGAATTCTTTTCATCCATTCTGACAGTTCGATCGAACTTTTCTCAAGTGACTTAACCTATATTAATCAACCTTAGGTTGACGGTTGGCGAAATACGCTGAGAACCCGTCCAGAATTGGAGCGGTGGCGGCTGTCGGATCACGGTTGCATTTAATTTTGTGAATGATACAAATTATTTCATAGTATACTTTGAATTCACATGAATGCAACACAGACACAAAAACAGAATGTCAGATCATAGTAAGAACTAAGAAAATAACACTGAACGTATCCATTCTTTAGCAAAAATATGGTAACATTTGAGTCACTCGCACACATTTGAGAGACCCGCCAGCCGTCAAAGAAAAATTACAATAGATTCTATTCCGGCGTTTTCCCGTCGCGTATTTCTACGGCGCACAGTGCTCTGATCCCATATAAGCATTGGACAAAAATAGAAGGAGTTGTCAGACTTTAATGAAACTTAGTTACTGGTGCGGTGATTTCAAAAAAGTATTCAGTTTTGATGTATCGCTTACAGTTTTCCTGTAAAACGTACTTTTGTGGCTGTTTTTTACTAAATCTTACAATGGCTTGCTTATCACTAAAACTATTGCTTTTTAACACTTGTTTCTGTTAAAAAAAAGATTATGCATTTAAAACACCCTCTACTTAAAGAAAAACAGTTTTTTAATTATATACATGAAAAAATTTTAGAGAAAAAAAATTTTTTTTTCATTAATCAGCCGGAGGAGTTTCTGGTTTTAATATAGCAGATAAAGACATCTAATTTTTTATTTTACACTAATGAATATTAGCGGCTGATAAACGAAATTGCATTAAAAATTTCCAAAAAGTTTTTAAACTTTATCTTAAAAACTGAAACTCCCTTTTACAACTCCCGGGAGAAAATGTTTCATGATTGGTTATTTTTATTTTTATTACTGATTATTTTTATTTTAATTTTTGGAATCACTTTCATATTCATCTGAAGTGATAGTTTCAGAATGAGAGTTTAAAAATGTTAAAAAAAAGATTATGCATTTAAAACACCATTTACTTAAAGAATAACAGTTTTTTAATAATATAAGTACATGAACAAATTTTAAAGAAAAAATTTTTCATTTATATTTTTTTTTTAAATATTTTTATTGGAATCATTTTCATATTCATCTGATGGGATAGTTTCAGAATAAGAGTTTAAAAATGTATTTAAACTATCATTAGATATTACATTAGATGTTTCATCTTGAATTAAATAATAATTTACATAATTATCAATGTCCAAAATTTATTTTAGTTTTTTTTCATAATATATCTCTTATATGACAGCAGTGGATCGATTAGAAGATATAAGTAAATAAGACATCAAGTCTATGTTGGTGTCTTCTCGCCCCGTTTTTCGAGTATGATTTAAAGGATTTCTTCGTACGTATTTATGATTTGTCTCCAAAGCTTCTTCAGATAAACAACCTTACAAGAAATATATTTAGTTTTGTATATGTACAAAAACACAATACCAAAATAACTACCTATTGGTAAATCAAAAACTTTATAACATCGAATCTGTGGATTAAGACTTTATGTACAGAACTCGGCATGTACTACCAAGAATAATTTCTAAGGTAAAATTCTCTTGTTTCTTTTAAAAGCTCACTGAATTTTTCAGTGTCAACTGCTTTGCTGCACGATAAGACTCGTAATATTAATGATATATTAAAAATGATATCTTTATCAAGTTTAGTAATATCAGCTGCAATGTCCTTTTGTATCCTTGACTTGTTTTCTAAAAATTTACTTTTTTTTTCATCTCGTACTTGCCATTTTCTAAATGGTAGCCGGTAAGCTATGTAGATTGTAATAAAAAATAAACTGGCCATTTCAGCCCTTGGAAGGACTTTGACTTAGCTTCTATTGATCAATTGTGTTGTGCGTGTTATTAAATGTTTGATCACAAATGACCGAGAACTGGATCTACGTGTTTAAGGCCGACTCCGAACGTCTTATGTTCTCAAGAAGCTTTGCATGGCAATTTTTACTCTCTGAAGTTTGCCATTGTCTGCAGAGAGGTGACGACCGAACAGAAAAATTAATTCAATTAAAAAAACTTTCTGTCTGAGCTGGAATTGAACCCGGGCTACCGCAGTTCTTTAGCTTAGGGGCCACGCACTCTACCCACTAGGCATTCAAAAAACGAATTCAACAATGGAGTATTGACAATCCAAACTTATCATTATCGGGATTCGTAGTTCTGTTCACTTCAACATTATTCATCTCGGTAGGACTTGCTTTACATAAAAACACCTGGAAGTTGAATTTGTATTTGTCAAAACATTCGCCAGTAAACCATCGATCATATTGCAGTGCATGACATATCTGACCTCAGCTGCTTGGCCATCCTGAGTAAAAATGTCACATTCGAGGTTTTCAATTTTATTTCGAATGTAATTGTATTCTTGTAAGATTCTGTTTTTATTTTCCTTCGCAAAAACAAATTTAATTGGCCTACATAAAAGTGTTGACGGAGTAGTTTTTTTTAACCAAAGTTCCTTGTGTGATATCGAATCAATCAATCTAAAATGTGTAATATAATAAATAAATATGTAAGTATTAGGCTGGGTCGATTTGTGGGGGGGCCAAAAAAATCGCCCATTGCTCAGTGAAAATCGTATTCTAGGGATCAAAATAAGAAATTTTGCCCGAGGAACTATACCTCTAAAACGAATTCTAATGCCCCAACTTTTGACTTTTGTCCCGTAGGGTAAAATTTTGACTCATTTTGACCCATTTAGAGTGCCCCAATCGAGTCCAAATGTATGACCGACCCCCACTAACTTTGGAGGGCCGATCCACCCATGCCACACTCACTGGAACCGCCTGGCTGATTTTTTCATGTCAAGTGCCAAAAATGGTGATTTTTTGAAATGTTTGTATGGGGAACCCCCAGGGGGCCCCATTTGCATATAAATGACAGTTTTTCTATTGGCTTTCCATTTTCACACAGGTCAAGTATACCTTTAGCAGTTATTTTCATTAAAGCTTTTAAGTCTACTTCTGCAGAAACTTCCGTACTTGTAAACCGCGGTATTAATGTTTGCTTTAAATTTTCGTGCACATTATTAACCACTTTGCGTAAAACTCTATATTTCTCCTATAACTGTATATAAAGCTAACGCTTGAAATGGATCTAAGGTTTTACTTTCTTAGCAGCAAAATTTATTTCCTCTACAGTGTGCCCAACAATAATATCTTGCACTTTACGTAATTTAGTTTTTTCCGAAGCCTCAGAAAACTTTACCTCGGGTCTGCCACGTTTGCTGCTGCGGCGGTTTAATTTTTGGCGGCTGCATTTATTTTCATGTATTTTGTTGGACGGCGAATCCGACAAGCGACGTCCGACTCGCACTGAAAAATTGGCCCTTAGAAATATCACTGTTAGAAATGCATGTGAATTTTTTGTTAAGTTCAACCAAATTTTCTATATCATTTTTATGCAAGTCTTTTCCGCCTATCCCAATATTTCTTACTTGTTTTCATGTTTGTTTGGTATTCATTGCAGAGTTAAACTTTTATTCATAATACTTCATCTTAGCTAGCCGAGTCTTTTTTGCTACCTTATTTTTGATTAATTTTTAGTTCTTTAAGTCTTCTCGTTACCTGTACCGTTTCTGCGGCTATATAATAGATTTCTTTCAAGTATTGTTTGCTTTATTTTTGTGGAGAACCAAGAATTCACTTTATCTTTTACCTTCACTGTTTTTAATGGGACAAAACATTCAAAAAGCTCATTTATACAGTTTTGTAAGAAGTGGACTTTGTCATCAAAGTTAAGTATAAAATAAATGTGACCCCTGTTTATTAAGTTAGCACAGGGAAAAAGCAACTCACTATTGATATTTTTGAAATCTCTATAAGCATAAGAATTTATAGCATTTTTGAAGTTAAAGTCAATATTATTAAATCATGTCTATAGAAACTTGGTGCATATAATTGTTCAAATAGTAAAAGTTTATGCTCTTGAGAAGCAAAAAATAATTCAAGTAGTGTATTAGAAGTATTGCTAAAATGCGTAGGATTTTGGTCATTTACAATGTGCATTCCGAAAGATAGCATGTCGTTAATAAGTGCTTTTTCAATTAATATGTTACTATTGAAATCCCCTGATATAATGATGTCAGAGCACATAGGCGATATATTTTTAAGTTAATTAATTTTTATGATCTATTGAATAATTACATGAATTAAGATTGTGAGCTTTAGATCAAGTATATATTTTTAAATTTGTCATGTTTTTGTATGAACGGTATACACATCTAACTAGTATGTTTGCATTCAAATTTTCTACACAAATTAGTAAAAATTCTATCATATTGTTATTTGACTTGCACACAATTTTACACATAAAACATTCACGAAAATTGCTACTACCTTGCTTAATTCTGTCACTTCTATACAATTAAAAGCCATTCACAGAAAACATATTATTATTTAACTCAGGGACAAGCCAAGTCTCAGACACATATTACATCAACCAAGCACCTATCAAAAATATCCTAAATTCATCGATTTTATTTTTCAAGATCTGCGCATTTAAATGGCAGACTTGCAAACCATTCCTTTGCTTAGCAATGATCTGTATTAGACAACGAGTGCAGTCTATGGAACCACTATTACCGTCATTCACTAAAGTCATTTATGTATAATTTGTTTAATATAGAAAAGTAACGCACAACAACCAGACATACCTTCCAACCATCCACAACCCTAACATAATTTTTATAATATATGAAAATAAAAACTAATTTAAACTTACAAATAAAACCATAATAACAATAACCTTGTTGTACACAAAACCTCGCAACCCAGATTGATCAGCATACGAGTCATTTTGAGCAACCATTTCAGTTAATTGTTCAATACCGAGAACGCATGTAGCATCATGTTGATACTTTTAACAAGAATCATATCCCTCTGCGTGTAGACAGACCATAACTGCTCTCGCTTTTTTAATCTAACAGCTGACTTGAGAATATTGTGATTTGTTTTGGTTAATTGCTCATTAATGTAAATTGCTTTGTCCGACGAAAAACCCATGAGATTAAGACATAGAGGGCTTTTTGGTTTTATGTTTATAGCAAGCGATTTCACTTAAAAATTTATTTTTGTTTTGTGGAGTGTTTCGTTTAAAAATAATAAGTGCTTCTGTATTCGTAGCGAAATTAGAATTTTCTCTAAGTCGTTTAACATCAATAACACGGTGCGACAGTCCAAAATACCTGGGAAGTGTTACCATTTTTCTTGTAGGTCTTGTTGAGTATAATTGTTTATAAAAACTTGATAAATCTATGTGATTTGTCCGACAAACTCGATTTCTTAAATTTTTTTAATATTTTCCAACTTTCACGACTTTTGTACACACTATTTTATATAGACACCACACTTTCTGTTAATGTGCTAAGCAAACACGTTTATTAACAATTACGACGCAACTAATCGGCTAGTAATTGACTGAATTATTGATGAAAACAAAATTTTTGCAAAAATGCCTTCACAACGTTTTTCGTTCTTTTGCACATTTTTATAGGAGCACAGATAACTTAATATGATATCTTTAAAACCATACCGATGACTGATATCTATTGAAAAGTCACAAATGTAGCAATTTTATTAGGTTATTCGCACATTTAATGTTATTTGCACACTATTTTTTATTATATAGTAAATTTTTTTATATGAAATGGTTTTCAAAGTGATAAAGCTGTGAGAAATAAAACGTCAAATGAAGAAACAAAATTACATATTCCTGACATAAGTTAAGCTCTCATTGCATATTGTGGTTGCAATTATAACTTGTTCTCTTTTTTTTAAATGCAGAATCTTTAAAAGCTTTGCTTAAGAGATGCATTTTGTTTTTGTGGATTTTTTCTCTCGCGAATCATCAAACAGCAGGTCATCAAACAGCGCTGACGAACATTTTACCTACAATATCTTTGCTTACTATGCTCTTTGCATTCTCTTAAGTTAAGCTTTAAAAAAATCGGAACATTTAAAAAAATAAGAAGAAGTGGAAGAAGTAAAAATTACAACATACAATGAGAGCTTTTCTTATGTAAAAAATGGTTTGTTTCTTTATTTGACGTTTTCTTTTTGACGTCTTTATAACTTTTAAATATTTTATATAAAAACTTCGGCCAGTTCAGCGATGAGCAAGGAAAACATTTTCACCTAGAAATGGCAGCAATAGAAAAACATTTTGAAGGAAAAATAAAATTAAAATGATTTCGGAGTATTGCTAGTCATTACAACGCGAAACTAATGATGCCGACTTAAAAAGAAAACGGTCAAGCAAACATTTTTGATTTGAAAAGTTTGAAAGAAAAGTTGGATTTGCAGAGTAAATGCACACAGCTTTCTCAAGTTGTCTTAAGCAGTATACATATCGTTGGAAAGGTTTAAGTATCGTCTTTCAGGATCCGGTTAAATTTTTAAAGTCTGTTGACAGTCAGGTAAGTTGTAGGCTAATAAGTGGGCAAAGGTAGGCAAAATCGGTTTTTTACCTTAAGTCCAGATTTTGGGGTGTCCGAAAAATTCCAAGTACAGAACATTATTTAACTCGACAAAACCTACCAGAAAAATAGCGTTATCTCCCAGATATTTCAACTTCGTTCCATTTTGTCGCAAATCAAAAAATGTATTCAAAATCAAAACAAAGTGATTTCCTAATAATGGGGATTTCAGTTGACGGTGTTTTGAATCAAGATATGTTTAAATTCACTTCGTTTAATAACGACGCATGTTATATGTATGTAGTCTAAAAGAAATATTTCTAAGAGCTATGCACTTTCATCAAAATTTTTGAAAATTAGCCTGTGTTACTATACCGTGTTGGATCTTTTTGTTTCTTTTTAAAAACATTTTATATTTTTTGACAATAGAAAAAAATTGTTTTTATAATTTTGACTTTGTATTTTAATAATAGAGGCTGACAAATTCTAATCCTTCAAATTATAGTCTACGGTTAATATATGAGTTGGTTAGACCGATTTTCAATTGGTTTGGTTTTTTCCTTTTTATTAGCATGTAAGCCACAGTAGTTTACCGCAAACTTCAAAACAAAAATTTTCCGAAAAGTCTTTTTCAAATGCCCGCGAATATGTTAACGCTTTTTAAATAACGATCTTAACGATTTTTAAATAAATGTAGAAAGTTACTGTTGAAAAAATCTTCAAATACAAGATGCTATCTTTTTGCTTAAGACCGATCCTCTTTTGATCGTGTTTTGATCTTGAGAACTAGATCTTAAAGTAATACCAAACGGCTCGTGTTTTCAAGAAGCTTTACTTATTACTAGGGCTGTGCGATTAATTTAAAAAATAACTCTGTGTGATTTGGGTTAAGATACATTTTTATGAATTTTGGATTAGACGTAAAAATTCTACAGAAGAACATACAGGGATTTATTAATAATAAATTAGCGCTTGAAAACTTAGTAAGCAAGCATAAACCTGACGTAATTGCCAATCAGGAAACACATATAATACTAAAAATGTGCACTATCTACACCTTCCTTGCTACAATATTTACAACCACAACAAAGATTTTTCGTACGCTAAATCCGGTGTAGCTATGCTGGTTAAAAACAATTTCAACGTATCTCAACATAGGGTTTCCCAAGGAAATCTTCTGTGTCACACCATTACAATAAAAACTACTTCTGACTGACATATTACACACATATATAAAGAATGTGATGTATATTTGACACCTGAACTAGATGGTGACATTCCAAAATTCTCTTCCGATCACCATCTTATAATTGGGGATTTTAACTCGAATAATATCATATGGGGCTCTCAAAGAACATCTAGAAGTGGTACTCTCTTGGAAAACTTCGCAGATGACCGTTGTCTAACAATTCTAAATGATGGATCGATCACCTACTCTCTTAAGCACCAGAGAAATACGCTAACTGCAGTCGATGTTGCAATGGCAACTGTTGACTTGGCTCCAACTCTTACCTGGTCTTGTCTTTCTCAGCCTGATGCGAGTGACCATTTTCCGATTTTTATTTGTAATCGTGTTGCCAGAAATAAAAAAGTATGTATTCAGATTTCTAGATAAAAAAGCAGATTTTATCAGTTACTGTTCCAATACTTCTAATTTCTGTGAAGACTACCTTATATCTAATAACATAAATATAGAGGCAGCGCAAATTAAAATAATTATTAGGAAATCTGCGAACCAATCAATGCCAAGCACTTGCAATCCCGGAAATCAAAACAGTCCAATATGGTTTAATGCAGACAGCAAATTTGATTAACCAAAAAAAAAAAAAACAATCATGGAAACACTTTACAAAGGTAAGAACTCCATCAAGCTGCTTATATTATAGAAGGATTATCGCTAAAGTCAAATGGGAATGCATAACAGCAAATCGAAATACATGGCAATTTTTTTGAACTCTTAATGCTATGATGGACATAAGGATGCTTTGGAGAAAAGATGCCAGCATTAGAACTACAAGAGTCGAAAATTTTTCTACTATTTTTAAACAAGGTAGGGTTATTTATCATCCTAAGGAAATAGCTGACAAATTTGCAAATTTCTGGTGTTCGATTGGGGCAAATAGCTCATTTGACATAAATATTATCAATGACAAAATTGAACTAACAGCCCTATTCTGGAAACTTGACAATAGTCAACTAGTATTTTTATGATTTGTGTGTGTTTGTTGTAATTTTTTTATTTCAAAACAAAATTTGAAGCTCAAAAATAATAAATTATGATAAAAATTGTCAACTGCTTTTCAGATATTGACAATTTCATTAAAAAATGTTGTTTTTCGAGCTTCAAATTTTGTTTTGAAATAAAAAAATTACAACAAACACATAGAAATATTAAAAATACTGGTTGACTATTGTCAAGTTGCCAGAATAGAGCTGTACATATTGACATGCTACCAGATGTCATACCTTCTTTTATCAACATAATTCAAGAAGTTACAATTTCTGAGTTTGATTTAATTCTTCAAACCGCAAAAGGAACTAGTCCGAGTGGGGACAAAATTACATACTCCATGCTAAAAAAATGCTTCAAGAAAACTTAAAGGAAGAGCATGTAAGCTGCACAACAACATTTTGAGCACTGGTGCTTATCCACATGACTGGAAACATGGAATTTTATCACCAATTCCAAAGCCATGTAACAATCCTAATTAATTGGAAGGATATAGACCCATTCACTGCTTCCCGTTTTATCCAAAATTTTGGAAACAATTATTTTTAAACGCCTTATAGAATGTTCCGCAGACAAGCTTCAGAAAGGAAAGCATGCATTTTTACCTAATCACGGTGTTCACACTTTGTGCCATTTATTGGAAACAAAACTTAAAGAGAACTTAAGAAATAAAAACATAGCATTGTGATATCTGAAGATCTTGAAAAAGCTTTTGACCGAGTGGTATAAAGTTTTGTCATTAAGGAACTACGTGAATGGGGGGTTCCTAAAGAAATGCTAAAGGTTATATTGTCTTTTTTTACTAACCGGCAAATAACAGTTCGAGTTGATGGTAACTTTTCACAAAAGCTTTCGCTCGATAAAGGCCTACCTCAAGGATCGCCGTTGTCAGTTTTTTTATAAAACGCGTACGCGAATTCTTTATTGAAATCACTGAAAAATTCAAATGTTATCAATTTCATAGGTGTATATGCAGATAAAATTATAGCTATTGCCATGGGTTCACCAGACACGGTTGCATGCAACCTAAATGCATTCGACAAAAAATGGGTCAATGGGCTCTTCAAAGAAGAGCTATAATACCTGTAAAAAAGCTGAACTGCTTCATGTTTGTCGAAAACACAGCTGCAAATGTTCTACAGTAATATTAAAGGAGAAAAGTTTTCAAGTCAAAAATAAGTTAAGAATTCTGGGACTGGCCTTCTCAAAAACTTTATTATGGAGCGAGCAAACAACAATGATAGTCAATAAATTAAGTAAAATAAACAACCTACTTAGGTTATTTGCTCTAGAAAGAAAGGTCCACATATTAAGACTGCAATTGGAATTTGCAGATCTTTATCTGTGGGTGTAATTCAACACTGTATTACCATTTACAGTTGGACCCAAGGTTCATTTATAAGGTTGTGGCACTTGAAAGAAATTTACTCTTTTTCGGCCTTTGCTTGAATTGTCAACGTGCTTTTCTTTGTTCTATGCATTCATTTTCTTGCTTTCTTTCTTTTAATACATTCTGACAGTTCGACCGAGCTCGCTCTCAAGTGCCACAACCTTATAAATGAGCTTTGGTTGAACCAGTGAATCTAATATAATGGCGTTTCCTTTTCTCGCGATAATGTTGCATTTATTCTGCCCTGCGCCAGGCCTGTCAAATTTTCGTGTTCTATTCTCAGTATATTCATAGGGTTGCGTGCTCTTTTCTCAAAATATTGCACTCTCCTCCGGCAAAAATGCGACGTTTTCTACATAGTATAACTAGACAAGGTAGTGTTAGGACGGAAAGCCGGTGACCGAAACTGCACATTCAGCCCTAACACTACCTTGTTTAGTTCTGCCATGGTTTTCTGCCGTTGTGAAATCGTAAAGGCGGAATGCAACATTATCACGAGAAAAGAAAACTCTATAACAGTGAGCGTTGCCCAGCGGATTTTTATGTATCGTTTGTAATTTATAAATAAAGGTTTTTGTTGCTGCCGTCGCTAACAACAGCCGAGCAGTTAAAATTAATTATGTACTTTGTAAATTTCTCTTATTTATCTAATTCAATTTTCGCTTAACTTATACATATGAATTTAAAAACAGTTATATTTGCACATGAATTTGAATTATTTTCATTAGTTGTATTGTACATACGTATGTTTATATGTACAAACATATATTTGCCATTTATGTAGAAGCAATATACTTTGACTAAGATTAACGGGCCAGTGCAAGAAGTCACGTAGGTCACTGCATAGACCAACATCTATTCTGTATCCGAGCTGAATCTGAGGCTTGGCAGTTCATTTTAGCACGAAGCACGGCGCGGTCATACAATAAATTTTAAAGCGATTCGTCTAACAAGCATTAATAAACATTGATTGCATTATAAAAGTGCGTTTCATTTGCAGGGACGAATGCTCTTAAAAATTGTATGTTTTATCGACAAACCAACAGTTTTGTTATAATGGATGTAAATTTCATAATTTTATTATTTAGCTGATTTGTGACAGGGTTGCATTTTTCTTGTTCTGTTCTCATATGAAAAATGCAACATTTTCGCAGGGAGTATGGCAATATTTTCGTAATGTTGCCATATAATGAGGTGACATTTTGATCGAGGAAAGAAAACGCCATAAGATAAATTAATGTTGCACTGAATAAGTGCTTTAGGACAGCTATTGGTTTACTTGTACCAACACCTTGAGATGCTTTTAGAATTGAAGCTCGTTTCCAAGATTTCCGAACATTACAAAGCATTCGAAGTATTGAGCTGGCCTCGAAATCCTTAACGTCAACAAGTGCTTGTCTGCATGAAACGTTTTGGGAAAATTTAAACAAATATTTGGAAGTAGGTTTTAATGGAAGAGATATGTGTGCAGTAAAAAATATTTTAAATCTTATGGCTACGTCTAATTTATTTATTCCACCATAACATAAACATTGACAATCTTTATGTCAATACATAAAAAACAATACAAATCCTTTGATTTACCGAACATCATTTGCTGATTTTTTTCCGAGTGTGGGCCTGATATGGTACTCTTTTGGAGTTAAATAAGCAGCTCAGAAAAGGAAAAGAACTCTTATATGTTCCGATAGCTTGAGCGTTATAAGGGGCCTTAACAATAAAAGTAACGCCTCATTATTTAAATTTGTTTGCAAAACCATGTTGTTTTTTCCCAATTAAAATTATATGGATTCCTGGGCATATTGGTATTCCCGGAAACGAAGAAGCTGATGCTGCTGCAAAGGAAGCACTCTTGCTCCCTCCTATATTTAAAGTGCCTTGTCTGGACTTAATTATTATTAATTCTTTTTTTGGTACTCAAAAACTTGAGGCATGACGCTCCTGGGAGTCTTCGAGCTCCTTCCTAAGAACCCACAATACAGCATTATCAAGACTTCATTATAACACATCAACTTGACGCGAGAAGAATGTATAACAATGCCTATGCAATGCAGTATTTGTGCTACCACTTTGTCCGTCCAGCACATTTTAATGGATTGCCCTCTATCAAAATGTAACCAACAACTGGAATTTATTTTCAACTGCAGCAAAGAAAAAGCCTGATAATGTAAAAAGTGCACTAAATAAGCAAAATCTGCTCCTCGAAGTCTAATCTAAAATCAGTGCAACATGGCCCCAGTCGCCCTGCACCATTAAATATTTTATAAAGTAATTTGTAAAATATTTCACAGTAAATAAATAAATAAATAAATAAATAAATAAATGTTAATAAAAAAAACCAAACCAATTAAAAATTGGTCCAGCTGATTAAATCATAGATTAATCGTCGACCATATTTTGAAGGTCTCGAATTTGTCCTCCTCTGTTATAAAAATACAAAGTCATAATTATAAAAAGCACTTTTTTCTATTGTCAAAGAATTGTATATTGTTTTAAATAAAAACCAAAAAGATCAAACACGGCATAGTAACACAGGCTCATTTTCAAAAATCTTCATCGTCTTTTAGAAATATTTTTATTAGACTACATATAAATCATGCGTCGTTATTTAACGAAGTGAATTAAAACCATATTAATTCAAAACACCGTCAACTGAAAACGCCCACTTTCAAATCACTTTGTTTTTATTCTGCATACATACAATATATTTTAATAGCAAATTTTTATTTTGACATTGCGTTGCCTTCAACATCAACATATTTCCATTTCTTTCATAAGTTATAAGTAATTTTTTATTCATTTCCCATCAAATATCAAGAATTTCCCTGGGATGTTTTTATAACTTTAGTATTTATAACTTGACTTAACTTCAACATATATAATTTCAACTTGAACTAAATGAAATTAAATTAAAATATTTTACTTCGCAAGTTTTACAAAAAGTTAAGTTAACAAGAGATATTGAAACTGCTCAAGTTATTAAAAGTGAATAAAACGGTCCCAAGGATTTTTGGAAAAAAGTAAAGTTTCAATAGCTATAACTTTGGTAACCGAATTTTGGTTTTTTTAATTTTTTTTAGCACAAAATAGCTCAGAACTATCCTTAATCCATTTCTCATGGTTTTTTAAAAACTTGGATTTTAAAGTTTTTATGGGACTTTGTTCGTAAAAATACCCAAACTTGAAATTTTCAAAAAGGTACACTGCTAACAAAAAAATTCATAACTACCAGGATATTTAACGTAATCGCACAATTTTTTGTATAGTTTAAAGAATATTTCCACAACATTTTAATGAAATTTTTTCAAATTTGGGTTTTGCGATTTTTTTAAAATTTACAACAAGGAAAAGTAAAAAAACACATGTCTGGTAGTTTCCGTCTAATTTTCATGTTTGGTAGCTCATTTTGAAGAAAACTTAAATAAAAAAATGAGATGTGTGCCACTTTTCTTAAAATTGCACTTAAAAAAGTTATTGGTATTTTTTTTTAAATAAAGAGCGTGCTTCACGTTTAAATATCAATATTTTTCTCTGAAAATTTCAGTTTATTTTTGTTTTGTAAAGAAATAAAACCATGGAAAAATTTTTTTTGTCCCATACATATAAATACGACTCTACTCCCCATCCACAAAGTGTTTTCTTATTGCATGACGGCGACAAAAAAGAATTGGTGCTTTTTACAACCTTAGTCATAAAATAGTGTCATCGATTGTGAGACTGCTTCTTTTTGTTTAGTTGTAAAACTGTTACCTTTAAATAGCATTAAGAAGACATATAAGAGAAGGATTTATTGCAATGACGTGATAGTCACATGGTCAAAAAACCTATTTGTTAGGCTCAATACATAACTAAACAAATAACCAACACCCACTTAAGAGATTTCGGTAATATAAATATCGGACCCATTTGCAAAAGTTTTCTTGTACAATTTCATTTCTTCATACAAAAAAATACGATTTTTCAAAGTTGATTACGTATTTAAAAATATTTTTTTATATTGTATATAAGGTCCTTGCAATAAGCTCTTTAATTAATGTTAAATACCCCAATTTCGAACTGTTTTATTTTATTTATTTATTTATTACAATATTTTACAAATTAATTTGTAGAATATACAGAGGTGCTGGGCTACTTGGCCATTTTGCACCATCTAGTGGGACTTCCTATTGATTTTCCTAATTATATATCATTGAGGACATTATGTTTGTTTAGTATATTATTGATTGTATTTATGGTTTCTTTTTTGCTACAGTCTAGTGCGATCTCTAAGCTTGTGTTGATTTTCGAAACTGCGCAGTCCAGTAGCATGTGTTTCACGGATAATGCTGTTAAGCACAAGCTGCATTGTTTTGGGGTGGTGTTGTTGTACAGGTGGCTAGAACTAAATAGTGTAGTCCCAACCCGTATCCTTGCTAGTTTAATACAGTCCTCTCTCGAATAATTTGTATTGTATTTCTTCCGATCTACCATTTTGTTATGAAGATGTAAGAAGGAGCTGGAAGTGTCCCATTGGATCTGTTCCAGATGTTGTTGTATATTTCTGTTGTAATTAATGATTACGGTGTCTAAACATGGTGTTTGTGCAATAAAGGGATATTTCAATGCATTTTTGGCTTCTGCGTCCGCAGCTTCGTTGCCTTTTATTCCGATGTGGCCAGGAATCCATAGCAATTTAATATTGATATTTGGAGATTGTGTCAACTCTTTTAAAATGAATCTAAGCGTTGTACTTTTTTTATTTTGTAGTGATTTTAGGACACTTAGACTATCAGAGCAAATTATTGTGTCTTTATTTTTAATCGTTGCATATTCAATTCCAGCTTTTATGGCAACTAGTTCTGCATTGAATATTCCTGCATGTGGCGCCAAAAGACCCTGCTCTAATGTATTAAAGGAATTATTTCCCATTTGTTCTACTACTGAATAGGTAGCTATACTTCCCAGGCATGATCCGTCTGTGAATAATGTAATCGCATGTGTAGAATTATGCATGCATTCAAAAAATTTGGATTTAAAAATAGAAGGATTGCAATCTTTTTTACTAAATTCGTTCAAGCTTGTGTCGATGCTAATGGTAATTTGGTTCTGCAGTATATTTTCTGAGGGTTTTTCTGGTATTGGCGTATTAATAGATTCCAAGTAATTTAGAATATGTTGGATACCGCAGTTGTTTTTTGAATTATTACTGTTTAGTTCATTACTGTGAAAGTCCCAAAATGGTTTATTTAGAATATGGTGTATTTCTGTTAGGGCCTTGGCCGCTAGTTTGGCAGACCTGTTTTTTAGAAGCCAGTCAACATCTCTATACTGAGCTTCATTTCTTAAGGAATCAATTCGAGTTGCCGCTAGGATCCCAGATGCCGTCCTAAAGCACTTGTTAATAGATGTGTTTATTTTCTTTTTGTTGCCGTCTGAAGTCCAGCCGTATATTGTCAGACAGTGCTGCTGAACTGTTCCTTCTACAAGAGATTTACAAATAGCTATGGCAGTGTCGATATGGGGTCCTTTCTTTCTGGAACAGATTACCTTGAGCAGGTTATGTATTTTTTTTAGTTTGTCTCCTAACTTTTTTATATGGTCATTCCATAAAGCATTTTTTGAGAATGTGAGTCCAAGTATTCTCATTTTTTTTTCTATTTTTACTTGGTGATTCCTTATTCTTATGATTGAAGGGCCACATTTGTATTTTTTACATATGTGTAAAGCTTCTGCTTTTTCAATTGGTATAACTGCTCCAGTTAATTGTGCCCAATTATGCACGATTTCATCGAAAGTGTTGAGGTTTTCAGTAATTTCAGTACATGATGCTCCTGAGGAAATAGCGAAAATGTTGTCAGCATATATTCCAAACATATCAATGCACTCAGAATGTCTCAGATGTTTGGCTAAAGAATTTGAGTAAGCCAAAAATAATACTACTGATAGAGGGGAACCTTGTGGAAGCCCGTTGTCTAAGGATTTAGTCATCGAGTAGAAACCATCTACTCTAACTGTTATTCGTCTATTTGTCAAAAAGGATAGTACGAGTTTTAGAATTGTTTTTGGAACTCCCCACTCGTTAAGTTCTGTGATTACGTTTGTAGCTATAACCCGGTCGAAGGCTTTTTCAAGGTCCTCAGACAAAATAACACTATGCTTTTTAAGTTGAATGTTTGCTTTAACTTGTGTTTCGAGTGCATGACATATTGTGTGAACCCCCCGATTTGGCAAAAAAGCATGTTGTTCGTTCAATATTTTGCCTTTAGAACAGATTTTTATTCTTTCGGCTAGAATTTTATCCAAGATTTTTGATAAAACCGGTAAAAGAGATATAGGGCGGTATCCATCTACAGAGTTCGAATTTTTACCTGGTTTGGGAATAGGGCTGAGTACACCGTGCTTCCAGTCGTGCGGATATGTCCCTGATGATATTACTTTGCTGTAGAATCTACAAAGTCGTTCTTTAAGCAATGTTGATGCATTTTTGACCATCGAGTACGTGATTTTGTCTCTACTAGGCGTGGTCCCTTTTGAAGTCGAAAGTATCATTTCTAGTTCAGAAATGTGAACTTGTTCTAACAGAATATCGAATTGGTGGCTATTTTCGGTCATATTTCCTATGTTAATATTAATTTTCTTATTAATTATGGCCGAGTTAAAAGAACTGTCCGATCCGATTGAGCTCCATATTTCAGCAAATGTGTCTGCTATATTTGTAGGGTGTGTATGGCTTCTATTGTTAAAGAAAATTGGTGGAAAATTGGTGCAGCGTTTTGTTCGGATATTTTTTACCTTAGTCCACAGTATACGAATGTCCATTGTTGGATTTAACGAATTTAAAAATGATTTCCAAGTATCTTGTTTTGCATCTTTGCATGCTCTTCTAACTTGTGCACATGATTTTTTGTATGTAATGATATTGGCAGTTGTTCTCCTCTGTTTAAAATTTTTCCAAGCTTTGTTCTTTTCATGGATTAATTTTCCAATATTGGAGTTAAACCAAACTGGACTGTTCCTTTGTTTAGGTTTGTGGCTTGACGCCATGGTAACGTTTGCAGACCATCTTAAGATTTTCTTGATTTGGGCCGCTTCTTTGTTAATATTGTCTGATTCTGTAAACACATTATTTAGGTTATCATTTTTATTACTGAATTTATACCAGTTAGCTCTTTTGTCTAAAAACCTTGAAACGTGTTTTTTTATTGGGTGAGATGATCTGTTGTTGAACATTATAATTGGAAAGTGGTCGCATGTTTCTGGCTGGGGATTACAGTTCCAATTTAACACGGAAGCTAGATCCACACTAGCCATAGAGACATCTACAGCAGTTAGCGTGTTTCTCGTATTAAACAAGGTAGGTGATCCATTATTGAGAATAGATAAGTTTCTTTCGGTAATAAAATCTTCCCATATGTATCCGCTGTTTGATGTGGATTGGGAACCCCATAAGGTGTTTTGGGCATTTTAATCCCCAACGATGAGGTGGTGTCCTGAGTTATATTTAGGTATGTCATTGGCAAGATTTGGTGTAAGATTGACGTCAGTTTCCTTGTAAATGTTTGTGATGTGTAAATTGGCCAAGCCGTGAACAGTAATAGATTGAAAAAGGAGATAATTAGAAGAAACTATGTGCTGGGAAACGTTTAGGTTGTCTCGCGTCAGAATGGCTATACCTGATTTGGCATAGGTTGAAACTTTGTTGTGATGGTAAGAGTTGTAGTGTGGCAGATATAAAAGGTGAATATTTTTCTGAACGATATGTGTCTCTTGTAGAATGATTATGTCAGGTTTATGCTTAAAAACAAGGTTTTCCAAGGCATACTTATTATTTGTATACCCCTGTATATTCCACTATAGTATTGTGAAGTTAATTCCTATATCCATGATATTAGTTTAAAATTTAAAAATTTAGAACTTGATTAAAATTTTTATTTAGTTTTTATATTAATTTATTTGTTCTTTGTATTTTGTGATTTTTTTAATGTTTTTGGGGTTATTATGGTTGGCAGATCTGGAAATTTCCTGTATAGTTTGGAGTTGGGTGAAGAGTCTGAGTCACTCAAGATGCCTGGTTTTGATTTAATTGGAGACATTAATAAATCAGTATCTATTTGTGTTTGCTCAGTTGTGTTGTTTTCCGTATCAAATGGGTTAAAAATATTTTCGCAAGGTGTTTTGGGTATTGTTGTTGATTTGATGTTGCTTTTTTGTTTTATGCTTTCTTGTTTTGCTTGTGCTGCTTCGATTGTAGGTACCGTACTATTAGTTGAAGATGTTTTTTCATAATGTTGTTTGACTGGTTGTTGTTGCTGCTGTTGTTGTTGTTGCGTTTTTTGTTGGTTTGATTGTTGATCAAAACTTGAGGTTGAAGGTTTTGTGTGAGTTGTTTCTGAGCTATAATTTTTTAAAATTTGTGCTAAAGTGGGGGTTAAAGAAGTTTTTTTGAAGGGTTCTATTGTGTGCATTGAGGGATTGCTGTTGAAAATTTTCCAAGCTTCACGAACGGGGCATCTCCGATCTATTTTAATTTTGTTGACTGATTTGTGTTTAAGGAATGTTGTACAGCCGGGATCATGTGATGGATGTGATTCATTGTTGCAGTTAACACAGAACTTCCTTATGCAACTTTGATGAGGTGGTGGATAGGCGCACTCTCTGCATATCTCAATATTCCGGCACCATTTCTTTGTGTGCCCTAATTTCTGGCAGTTTGCGCATCTCATTGGGTTCGGAATGAACTCAACGACAGGCACTCTTAGCCAGCCTAATTTAATAAATTCTGGACGGCGGATTAAATCGAAGGTTACAATAGCTGCACCAGTAGCGGTTAACTTTCCATCGATATTTTTCATTATTTTTTTAATGTCTATGATTTTTTGTTCTTTTAAGGAAGAAAGCAATTCATCTTCTGGAATGTTTATAATATTTCTTGAGAAAATTCTCCCTTGAATAGAGTTGAGACTCTTGTGTGATGTTATTTTAACTGGCACGGTGTCTACAAGTTTCGCTTTCAGGAATTTTTCTGCTGTTTTGAGATTTAGAGTTTTTATTAGAAGATCGCCTGATTTCATTTCTGTGACTTCTGTGTAATCTCGGGATATGTAATTTAAACCTTTCTCGATTTGAAAAACGTTGTAGGATGCAATCGGAGGAACTTGTTCTTCGGCTGTGAGTCCGACGGCTGAGACGATTAAATACCGAGGTATTTGATCGTCGTTATGTATTATTTCGGGTAGAGGCAGAAATTCTGATGATCGTAATCGCTTATTGTTTGTTTTAATCGTTCTCGTTGGAATAAGTGGTTTGTCTACGTCTAGGATTTTAAACCTATTGTGGTAGGGGTTAGGGGGATCAACCCCATTCATTTTTGTTTTGTTCTGGCGTACTATTAATTGAAGATATTAGCTAATAACTGTTACTGAAAAACACGTGTAATTTTAATTTGGGAGAGTAGTGAAAGAGACAGTAAATGTCGTGTCCGAAAGCGCAGGTTACCAAGACGATCAATACGCGGCGATTGCCTGAGCAAGACTGTCGAACTGTTTTATATTTTCAATGAAAATAAAATGTGTGAATATCGAACTTTTTAGTTACCACAAGAATCGCAAGGACAACTTTTGCAACAAATTCTTTTGGCAGTCCAGCAAGACGTTACACCGAATTTACGTAGAAAAATTTGCGAAGTTGTCGCAGAAGCTGCACGCAATCTCATCGATGATGATGGAAACAATCAATGGCCAGATTTTTTGCAATTCTTATTTCAATGCGCCAACTCAGCATCGGCACAATTGCAAGAATCTGCATTACGAATTTTCGCCAGTGTTCCGGCGATCTTTGGCAATCAGGAAACGCAGTATTTAGATTTAATCAAGCAAATGTTGGCAAAGAGTCTAGAGCCGACGGCAGATGTTGAAGTACGTTTCCAAGCCGTGCGCGCAGTAGGTGCGTTCATTCTAAATCATGATAAAGAGAAGGAAGCCGTGGTCTTCAAACACTTTGCTGACCTTTTGCCGCGTATGATAATGATTACAGCTGAGAGCATTGAGGCACAGGATGATCAGAGTTTATTAAAATTGTTAATTGATATGACTGAAACATGTCCCAAGTTCTTGCGACCACAATTGGAAGTTATCTTCGAGATGTGCATGAAGGTAGATTAAAAAAGTAATAAAATTGGGTTGTGTTTTGTAAAATTATACATATAATTTAGGTATTTGGCACGCAAGACATTGAAGAGAGTTGGCGCCATCTGGTTTTGGAAGTCATGGTTTCACTTGCAGAGAATGCTCCAGCAATGGTGCGCAAACGTGCTGAGAAGTATGTTATAGCACTTATTCCACTCGTTTTGCAAATGATGACTGACTTGGATGATGATGCCGAATGGTCCACATCAGATGTAGTTGCTGATGATGATAATAGCGATAATAATGTTATTGCTGAATCCTCGCTTGATCGTCTAGCATGTGGATTAGGTGGCAAGGCTGTGCTACCGCACGTCATGAACTCATTACCAGCTATGTTGGGGCACAGTGATTGGAAGCAACGTTATGCTGCTCTTATGGCCATCTCCGCTATTGGCGAAGGTTGTCATAAGCAAATGGAAACTATGCTCGATCAAGTAATGGCAGGTGTTTTGAACTTCTTGCGCGATCCTCATCCACGTGTGCGGTACGCAGCTTGCAATGCTATTGGACAAATGTCCACTGATTTTGCGCCAACTTTTGAGAAGAAATTCCATGATCAGGTAGGCAATGACAACGTTCTATAAACGTTAATGTGCCTGGATATGTAGAATTGTGTAAATAACTATGTTTTCTTTATTTAATCAATAGGTTGTTCCAGGTCTTCTCTCACTGCTCGATGATGTTCAGAATCCACGTGTGCAGGCACACGCTGGTGCTGCCCTTGTCAACTTTTCTGAGGATTGTCCCAAAAATATTTTAACGCGTTACTTGGACGGTATCATGTCAAAGTTAGAAACTATACTAAACTCCAAATTTAAGGAGCTCGTGGAAAAGGGCAACAAGCTTGTACTTGAACAAGTTGTTACCACTATTGCATCTGTAGCGGATACTTGCGAAAAGGAGTTTGTCACCTATTACGATCGTCTTATGCCATGTCTTAAATTTATCATTCAAAACGCGAATGCCGAAGAATTGCGTATGTTACGCGGCAAAACCATTGAGTGTGTTAGTTTGATTGGACTAGCTGTTGGGCGTGAAAAGTTTATAACTGATGCTGGTGAAGTTATGGATATGTTGTTAAAGACACACACCGAAGGTGATCTTCCCGATGATGATCCTCAAACATCATACCTTATTACCGCTTGGGCACGCATGTGCAAGATTTTAGGAAAACAGTTTGAGCAGTACCTGCCCTTGGTTATGGGCCCTGTAATGCGTACTGCGGCTATGAAGCCAGAAGTCGCACTCCTGGATAATGATGAAGTCGAAGATATTGAAGGTATGTACTGGTCATTGGAAACAAATTATTTTGTAACGTTTAGTGCAATACTTTGTAAAAAACCTGGCTTTTACACAAAATATTAAAATCAATCTAAATGCGAAATGAAAACCACTCTAAAATATAAACGGCTAGTTGGCATCAGTGTTGTTTTTATGTTAAAGAACCTTTTTTTAATTTAAGGTGATGTGGATTGGTCCTTTATCAATCTTGGAGAACAACAAAATTTTGCTATTCGCACCGCTGGCATGGAGGATAAGGCTTCGGCGTGTGAAATGCTTGTGTGCTATGCACGTGAACTTAAGGACGGTTTTGCTGATTACGCTGAAGAAGTTGTGCGTCTAATGGTGCCCCTATTGAAATTTTATTTCCACGATGGTGTGCGCTCAGCTGCCGCTGAGTCACTGCCTTATCTTTTGGATTGTGCTAAAATTAAGGGGATTCAATATTTGGAGGGTATGTGGCTTTACATATGCCCAGAGCTTATTAAAGTTATTGGCACTGAACCAGAGGCTGATGTGCAATCTGAGCTCTTGAACTCATTGGCCAAGTGCATTGAGACTCTCGGACCGAATTGCTTGAATGATGACGCTATGAAGCAGGTCTTGGAAATTATTTCAAAATATATGGTGGAGCACTTTGAACGTGCCGACAAACGTTTACTAGCACGTAATGAAGAGGATTACGACGATGGTGTTGAGGAAGCTTTAGCCGAACAGGATGATACTGACACCTATATTCTTTCGAAGATAGTGGACATTTTGCACGCCCTATTCAAAACAAATAAAACACAGTTTTTGCCATATTTCGATCAGGTTGCACCCCATTTTGTCAAGCTTTTGGATCCCAGTCGTCAGTGGTCTGATAAACAATGGGGCTTGTGTGTATTTGATGATGTCATAGGTATGTTGACCTAAATTATATTTATAAAAATAAAAACTTTATGCATCAAACGTTATCATTTTAGAATTTTGTGGGCCAGCTAGTGTAAATTATCAACAGATTTTCACAGCACCCATGCTGCAGTATATAAGTGATAAAACGCCCGAAGTGCGTCAGGCTGCTGCGTATGGTTGCGGTGTCTTAGGACAAGTAAAGCAATATTAAGTATTGTTATATATAATTACTCATAAATTTTATTTCTTCAGTTTGGAGGAGAACAGTTTGCTCTTACATGCGCTCAAGCCATTCCATTACTTGTTCAAGTAATTTCTGATCCAAAGAGCCGTGAGCCTGAAAATGTCAATCCCACTGAGAATGCTATTGCTGCAGTTACGAAAATCTTAAAATACAACAAATCGGCACTACAAAACGTTGATGATGTCATAAACGTTTGGTAAGTTGATACTCATGGAGACCTTTGCGTGTTTTGGTAACAATTTCAAATTATTAAGGTTCTCCTGGTTACCAGTGGTTGAGGATGAAGACGAAGCTCCCCATATTTACGGCTACTTGTGTGATCTTATTCAAGCAAACCATCCCGTCATTCTAGGCGCCAACAACTCTAACCTACCGCGTATCGTTTCTATAATAGCTCAATCGTTTGTTGCTAAAGTTGTTGTTTCCTCAAGTGAAGAGGGTACCCGCATGCTGGGCATTGTCAAACAAGTGGAATCGAATCCTGAGGTCTTCCAATTGTGTGCCA
The DNA here is from genome assembly GCA_963920525.1 of Dichetophora obliterata. Classification (NCBI taxonomy): domain Eukaryota; kingdom Metazoa; phylum Arthropoda; class Insecta; order Diptera; family Sciomyzidae; genus Dichetophora; species Dichetophora obliterata. Next base: position 95,267,886 of record OY986435.1, on the reverse strand, counting down.
GCAACTTAACACCAGAACAGCAGCATGCATTGCAGGAAGCCTATCGGGAGCTGGCAAATGGACCAGTTGTACAACCAGCTGTCTAAAATCTTGTATGTCTTTAGGCGCAAAGGGACATTTAATGATAAATACATTCAAGTGTATGTATCATATATATAACAAAACACCACACAAAGATGGTGTGTGGCATCATCTGCATACGTTTAAAATTACTAGAAATTATAAAATTACTTCAAATATTATACATATATGCTACTAGCAGTCGTTTTATTGTTCTCATCTTTACACATATGTAATGTTTTAACAGCGATTATATTACAAAGAAAAGTATATGCTTTGTGACTAAACAACAAAAATATTTTGATTCCAAACGAAAAAGGTTTTTCAAGAAGGCAATCAGCCTTGTCATGAATAATTTTTACGCGGAATCGGAAAAGGGAGTTCTCATTTTTAATATAAAGCTCAAGAACATTTTGGAAATTTTTAATGCAAATTTTGTTTATCAATAAATAATTATTCATGATAGGGCTGAATATATCGTGCACTTGTTATTACATTTTAGTATATATTGCTTTTATTAGTTAACACAAATCACATCTATTGGATTTATTGTATTGAATGTAAAAATATATTAAGAAAAAATTATTTTTATATTTTTTCCATTTAAATTTAGTAGTTTTTCAATAGCAAAAACCCATGGTATAAGGAACCAGGTAGCATTGACAATTGCTTATTTTATTTCACAAGGAAACTATAGCTTTTCAAAAACAGTTGTTAGAGAAACAAAGCGAAAATTGAAGAAAGTATCAAAAACAAACATTACAAAAATTCAATGGTTGCATTCAGCGGCAATTGTTGTGCTGTTAAATTATTTAACACTGAAAGGACGCAGCAAATTTGAGTGAAACCTTTGCAACTAAATTATTACCATAATTTAATAATTATGCCCCTATTATGATTTACAACTGAACTAAAGTTGAGTTGTAATAAAAAAATCGGTATTATGATCGGTATTGTCTATCAGTTGTCTGTCTAGTTGTGTACGTAACTTTCCAGTATGTTTTGGTATTATGAGTAACAACTCAACTTTGTTCACTTGTATGAAATGTCAAAATTAGACAACTGAATTTTAGAGGTTGTGTTCGTTAAAATTAATTAAAATTTAAAAAATGGCGAAAAACTCGTAAGTAAAATAATAAGAAATAAAGGCCAATAAAAATGTTTCAAAATAATATTTAGGAAAAAACAAGAAACAATTTGAGCAAATTGTTTCCCTTATGGAAAGGGTTAAAGGCCAGTTTGGGATTGGAGAATTGAAAATGTACACTCCAAAATTAGATCTATATAAACACTTTAAGGGACAGTTTTTCAGTACGAGTTTAAACTTTAGTAAAATTAAACCTAGCTTAACTCACCAAAATTGGACTTTTCAACTCGGTTTAACTAGATATGCTAAAATATCTATTTAAGTAGTTTCAACTTTAACGAATGCTAAAGTTCGTTTAAGTTAAATTGACTTAAATTATCATATAATGTCTTTCTTTTTTGCCTAAACCGAGCTCAAACGTCCAATGTTGGTGAGTTAAACTCGATTTAATTTGACTAGACTTTAAACTCTTACTGAAAAACTGGTCCTTATATAACTTTATTGCTTATTATTTTAAGCTAGCTGTTTTAAATAAAAAGAATTGTTTGTGTTGTGTTGCTTTTTATTTTTGATATTAATAGCCTTATTCTGGTGATTGACACTTGCAAATTTATTGACAATTGTAAAGATTTATATTCTAAAATGTAAACGAAAGCTCATGAAACAAAACTGTAAATATCAGAAAAAATACCCACAAAAATTAATTTTGCGAAAACATTTTGGATGTGTTCCATGGACCAAAATAATATAACTTAAAAGATTAGCTTAACAATGATTATACAGTTGTCAATCACCAGAATAAGGCTAAAAATTAAATTTTTAATAAATAATTGCATGTAAAAGTAGTCATTTGTGTAGTTATATTGTTACTAAGTCAACGTTTAATTCAAAAATTAAATCAAGATTATAATTTGAGCTTTTGTTCAAGTAATTTGTGAAAGAAAGCAAGTAACACCAACAAGAACAACAACTCTGTATAAAGTTAATCACACATCAGACTAGACAGCATGTTTCGGGAATAGCCACATTTCCTCTTCAGTTAAAATTAAATGTTAACTATACATTTATTTGGAATATATTAGCGTAATTCACAGTTTATACTAATTAAGGTGTAATGTGCTGACTCTGAAATGTGGTATTTTGTCTTAGTTTTTTGTTTTTTTTTTCATATAAACAAGTTAAACAAGTGCATGTCACTTTTTCGTTACTTTACGTTACGTCTATTATAATTTGACTTTAAGGCATGATTTGGAAGAGTGTTAATGTGTTATTTCGTTAATCAAAAAAGAGTTTGCTGGTAAGTAATTTTTATGAAGTTTTCTATAAAACTGAATATTAAACTTTACTTTCAAAAGAATCAAAAACATCTGAGCTGCATATTAAAGATTCCAGCGCTGTTAATAAGTATTTTTCCCTTAAGTTGTGCTCACAGTTGCAAAAAATTAGTATATTAAAACATTGCAATGACGCTATTATTATAAAATACAATACTTGGGCAATTCACAGTTCATTGTAATGTTTTAATATATTAATATTTTAATGTACTAATTTCTCACAACTGTGAGTACAACTTTGTGAGTATTGATTTGCAGTTTCAAAACAGCGCTGGAATCTTTACTATGCAGCTCAGATGTTTTGGATTCTATTAAAAGTTAAATAACTCAATTTAATATTCAGTTTTATTGAAAACTTCATGAAAATTATTTACCAGGCAACTCTTTTTTTATTCACGTAAAACAGCTGTTCACGAAATAACACATTAACACTCTTCAACCCAGCTAGAACAGTAACTGTTTCATACGGCGTATATAACACGAGCGGTCACACGTTTTGCGTTACGTCCATATAAAATTTTTCATACAAAACTTGTGACCATTGCTCAAGCGGTGATCAAAATGTCACAAGGTTTGCATCTCTGATTCTCATCCGTGTGATCTGGCATCCCTTTCAGCCACACATGTTTTTACAATGAGAAAAATATATAGCTAAACTGCTCACACCAATTATAAATTCAGTTGTGCACTATCCTCCCCTCTCCCTATGCCGTTGTGTCTAACCCACCCCCTAGCCATCAGGTTAGAGCTCTGGCCGCTTATATGACAAATTATAAACACAATTGTTTAAAGTTTTTGCATTAATTTTTTAATAAAATATTTACCTTCCGGATAGATTTAGCATTGATTATAAAATTTTAACCAGCAAACAATTATAAAAAAATAATTCAGCATGAACAGCACATAACATCAAAAGCTTATTTTCACAGTTGCTTGTTTTTTCAAACAATTTGTCCCAAGTATTCATCAACATCTATTTTTCCCAAGTATTCTTAATCTGAAAAGAAAAATTATTAAATTTCGTATGCACTATTTTTAATAAATTTTTAAAAACTTCCATTTGATTGAACCGCTTTGTGTTGCATGTTTTTTTTTCTTGTTGAGTTTAGTTTTGCCCGCAAAAGAGCTAGAAATACAAACATATAACTTTTCTTGTTTTCCATGAAATGAGAACATAAGAGTGTATTGGTGAACACCAAATTTTGTTTAGTTGTGTATGTAAACTTGTTACTGCTGTCTAGCAGGGAAAAGCATGCCTTAGGGCATGTACAAAAGTGGCAACATTCAACACATCGGTTTAATTTGTGTTTACATGCAAAACAAAAACAAAAAACTAGCAGGCAAAATAACACATTTCAGAATTAGTACATTAAACCTTAATAAGCATGAACTGTGAATTGCCTAAAGGCCCAGTTATAATAGACGTAATGTAAAATAACGTAATGTTGTCAACTGTCATCGTGACGGGGCGTAATGTAAGAAAACAACAGGCAGTTGTTTGTCGTAAATAATTGCACGTTCCTGTACAAATACAATTAAATCTTCGTCATCTATAACTAAAAAAAAAAAAAAAAAAAAAAAAAAAAAAAAAAAAAAAAAAATATTTTTATTTTACTAAAACTTTGAACTTTAAACAAAAAATACTGGCTTTGGAAATTTTTTGGAACATTTCAAGAATAGCGACAGCTCTAAGTTTTAATTTTTTTTTTGTGAATTATAAAGATTTTGACCTCCTAAATCCAAATAATAAAATTTAAGGTCGCTCGCATTTGGCGTAGGAGTTAAGTTTCCAAAGTTGGAAAAAATTAATTAAAAATGTAGTTAGTTTTTTAGTTTTCTAACAAAACTAAGCTTTGTGGGTATGAATTTTCGCAAAACCGCGCGATTTTAAGTATGAAAAGAGTTATATCTTAAAAATTTATGCATTGATTTTTATGTTTGATACCTCGTTGAATAGATACTCGCATTACCTTTGTTTTAATAGCCATAAAGCTTAGTTTTGTTGGAAAACTAAAAAAACGGCAAGATTTTTAGGCCATTTTTTCCAAATTTAGAGGCATTCTAAACATACTGCGAGCGGCCTGAAGGAGGCCAAAATCCATATAATCCACAAATTCTATTCTAGAATTATTCCACCACTTTTATTATATTCAATCACCACTATTTAAAATTTTCAAGTGGCAACACTGGTGATAGCTGCATTTTCATAGCAACAGTTTATGTGCGGTAAATTTGCTGATAAATTGTGTCTTTTAAACAACAATTATTTTTTTGTCCTGTCTTTTGTTTTTAGTGCGGTAAATTTGCTAATAAATATAATTTTCCGCCAATTAAAAAATCTTACTTTTTGTAAACAAAAGCAGTTCAGTGGAAGTTTTTTAAGTAGATGTACAGTGGCTCACAGCTTATTTTATGCAGTGCATACTTTCAATTTTAGGGCTTTATAACAACGAAACTAACAGGAATAGAAAAAAATAATATAGTATCATTTAAAAGAACAAGATGTTTAGTTTACTTAATTAACTTAATTTATTGTAAAAATATATATTAAGTTGGCTTAAAATTAAGAAACCAGAAAATACTGCTAATTTCATATCACAGCTTATTTTATGCAGTCACTTGTTATTTATAAATTTTTCGTATTAATTAATGATATCTGATATTTTTTTATTGTTTGGTATGATAGCCCTTGTTGTCCACAACAGATCTAAGGTGGCTTGGCATTGATGCGACCAGTTTTTGAGTGAAAGATGGCGGAAATATTTGCCCACTTCGTTTTCAATATCTCTTTCAGGTGGTGTTTGTTTGAAATTTGATGTTTCCGGATGTTATTTTACAATAAAGACCACACATTTTCAATAACATTAAGGTCTGGTGACTGTGCTGGCGACGTCATCAATTGTGGACAGTTGTATATTAGCCTGGCTTGCACAATAACCGCTTTGTGCTTTTGATCGTCATCCTGGTAAAATCGTAAATTCAATTTTATACCCAGAACCTTTGCACTCTGCAACAAATTGTTCTTCAGGATCTGTAGGTACTTAAATTTGTAAATTTTTGTTTCAATAAACGGCAACTTCCCAGTACCAGCAGCTGACATTCAGGCCCAAACCATAACGCTGCCAACGCCATGTTCCACGGTTTGTTTTAAATTTTTTTTGTTGACCTCGGTATTCGGTTTTCGCCACATATAGCACATACCATCTGAACCGAATAAATTTATCTTCGATTTATCTGCAAAAATAACTGAATTCAAGTACTCTGGGGCCTTGGACATATGTTGTTTGTCGTAGTTGAGTCTGCATAATCTGTTTTTGGGGCTAATAAACGGCTTGTTTCGTGTTACTCGGCCATGAAAGTTATTTTTTGGCAAGACACGTCGAATAGTTTCAGCACTACACTGTTTGCTCAGGTCAGTTTGAACTTCAAAAGCCATTTTCGGAGCTACGAGTCTCGGGTTAGCCTTTATCTTCCGTACAATATGGCGCTCGTCGGTTGCATTAAAAATTTTGTTTAGTGCTTCTTTGCTCTTATTGTGCAATCGATTCTTATGGACGAAGCGCTCGATGATCTTTTGCACTATAGAGGAAATTATATTAACCATTTCAGCCATTTTTCGCTGCGAGCTGCTATTTTTAAAATGGTATATAACCAATTCTCACTGTTGTAGCGTTGTGCGCGCTCCTATTTTAAATAATCATAGAAGCAGACACTTGAAGCAAAAAAATCAGACTAAAAAGCTTACACAAAGCAATTATAGAAACAGAACGAAGGCATAGCTAACGAAAGTACCGTTAGGCAGCGCAGCATTAGAGTACCGTATCAGAGAGAAGTGACTGCATAAAATAAGCTGCGAGATGAAATTAAGCAGTATTTTCTGTTCTCTTATTTTTTAAACAACTAAATATATGTATTCACAATTAATGAAAAACTTTTATTTAACTAGACTTTTTGATCTTTTAAATGACACCATATTATCTTTTGTATTCCTATTTGTTTTGTTTTTATAAAGCCCTAAAGTTTAAAGTATGCACTGCATAAAATAAGCTGTCACTGTACGTCTGCATAATCAACACGAAATTATCTACGTGCAATCCGCCATTTGCTACGGCCACATTGCATTGCGTTACGCGAACATAATTGGACCATAATAAGTAGGTTCGCAAGCAGTAATACCACAAAAAGAAAAATTCGCCAAATGATTCGACTTGAGTGAAGCATTTGATTCGCAGACGGTGATTGGGGTATAAAATATTTTTATTCATGAATAGGTGTGGATCCATTTCAAGGCTAACCTCAAAAGAATGCTGGCAAATAAAAAAATTATATTTGCTCCAGGAGGAGGTCCGTCCGAAGAAATCAGTTTGAACCCTTTGGAGCAAAGCGTTGCGGACTTACTAAAATTTAGCCACATATTAGAACCTCCGGGCAGAACATTTACCTATTCGAATGTAGAAGAAACCTTACCATCGGTTAATAACGACGAAAATATACAAAATATTTTTAATACTTTAGTTGAAAACACCGGAGTATATTATAAGCCATTCTACCAAACATTCCATGCAATCTTCTCCACTTCCAATACGCAAGAAAAATATAAGGAAAAGCATTGAGGAGGAGAGACTTATTGCAATAAAGACGCAAACAGACGCAAATTTTAAAAACGTTAAAAGATCTTGAAAACACATCATACAAATGTTATAAAATCTAAAAAAATATGTATGATCTAAAAAAAACAAAAGTAGCATTATTGGAAAAACAAGGAGCACAGTCCAATGAGCTCCATCAGATCGACATGGAATATACAAAAAGAAAACTTGAACTACTTCAAGCTGGATATTCAGTATAATAACAAGCTTTGTTTTATTTAACTTACTGTTTTAGTTCGACTTAGGGCCAATTTTTCAGTGTGATCTTAAACTACAGTGAAATTAAACTGAGGTTAAATCACCAAAATTGGATGTTTAAACTCGGTTTAGGCAAAAAATAACACATTATATGATATATTAAGTCATTTAACTTCAAAGAATCTAGTCAAACGGAGTTTAAGTGTCCAAATTTTAGTTTAAGCTCGCACTGAAAAATTGGCCCTTATTGTTTTAGTTTGTCCTCTGTTGTTTTTTTCGGAGTCAAAGCTGGCAGAGTTTCTTCTATATTCGAATCAGTAAACGTTCTGCCTGGGAGTTTTAATGTACAGCGGAATTTAAATTAGTCCGTAACGCTTTCCTCCAAAGGGGTTAAATCTGATTTCTTTGAATGAATATATTTTGTTTTCAGTTTTAAGGCACATTGAAGTGATATTTTGTTTAAACCATTCCATTTAAGTTTTTTTTTCAGTCTAGCTATACATGTTCTTTTTGAAGTTTTAGAAACGTTGAAATTAAATGTATATATATAATTTTATTTATTCCAAAGAATTTTTTTTTCAAATAAAAATATATATAATGTTATTGCAGAAGAGCTGTGCATGCATGTGCATTACATATCCGTAGAGCTTTCACTTGAAGATATTTCATCCCAAAAATTACTTGACGCTTAGAATTTTCAACATAAGCTTAACGCAAATGTACTTTTTGAATTTTATTTATTTCAAAATTGTTTTCGTTGAGGATCGAAGTTTGCGACGAACTCAACAAGGTTTGCGAATTAAATTGTTTATAGGGAAAAAAGTATTACTACTATAAAAAGCAGCAACTACAGCTATGGCGTTTTCTTTTTTCGAAAAAATTCTGCATTTTTTCTGCCTTCTCTGAGAATTCTGCATTTTTTGTGTTCTTTTCCCAAAAAAATGTTGACCTCTAAAAATAAATCGTGTTCTTTTCTCGAAAATTTTGACCTGAAAAGTACAAAAAATGCAGAATTTTTGCACTCTCAAAAGATCAAAGGTTTCAGAGTTCTGCCCTCAAATGCTACCAACTGAAGAAACAAAAAAATGACATGTTAAGAAAATATTGAACATTGTATTGACATTTTATTAAAGAGTGAGCTTCTTCTTTACAAAAATTTATTATAAGTAAACATAAAATAGCTGATATTAACGAAATAGCCACATCAGTGGTCTGTTTTATTAAAAATGAATGGCTGGATTGCTATTTCAAGGAAAATTTCTGCAATTTATTTGATGTTTCTCGATATAGCAGGGCAGCCAACACAACATTGAAAAAGAAGTCGCATTTTTATGTTCTTTTCTCGACTAAGAACAGGTCAACATTTTTTGAGTTTAGGTCAAAATTTAAAAAACTCTTTTTGGCGAGAAAAGAAAACGCCATAATGGCGTTATTTATTTATAGCATTCATGCAAGTAAAAAAGGCAGCAACTCTAAATTTTTATATGAAATTCTTACTCGAGTTGCTGCCTTTTGTTTTGGAAATTTATGAACATTTCGCTACCTAAATATAGAAAGTCCCTAACTTATTTTTTGCAAAATAAATTTTTTTACAGATTTTTGCAAAAAAAAATTGCTATAGAAAAAAAATTGCTGCAAAAATATTGCTACATTATTGAATTGGTTAGTGTCTTAAATAAAAAATCCATTTCAAGAAAATTCGGACCCGCAAAATTATAATTTTTATTAAGTTTTTTCCATCTCCTGTAAAGTAACAAAAAATGAGTTAGGGCCTTTCTAATATTAAGGTAGCGATTTGTACAGTTAACCCTTTTTTACATCATCATTACAAGATAATGTTGATGCACAGAAAAACTGAAAACACTGATATATTTTTCATAAAAAACTTGGTATAGTAAAGGAATAAAATAAAAAGGCAGTAACTATAGTTGCTTCCTTCTGTTTTTGGACGGGAGAGATGCTGAACTGCTTTTTTTGGAGCAATAATTTGAACGTGGGTGCCATCTATGCATCCTACAACCCCTGGAAAACCTGTCCCCGAATAAAATTATATTTTAGACTCATTTTGTTCCTCATTTGTTCCTTAGTTTGTTTGGCGCTTATCCATGTTCTACAAATATTCTGCTCCATAATAATTAAGACTTCACTTAACACCAAGGATACAGTTGGTTGCGACCGCCCTAAATTGAAATCGTTGCCACTGCATTTCTAGTAGCTTCCTTCTCCGAAAAATCGTAATGCTGTACATAACTTCAAAATTGGTGGTATTATTGAAGCATTGATTGTAGGCTTGAAATATAAATTGACTTTTTCCAAAAAATAGCAAAATGCTTCTTTGTTGAGTCTAAAATAACTCACAAATCTACAAGAAGATATTTTGTTTAACAATAATTGGAACATATGCACTTTACTTTGAGTTAGGCCATTCTAAAGGATTGGTTAGATCCCGCAGCGGTTTTCGAATGCGCGAAACAATCCGCTGTCAAAAAATTTCAATAAGTCTGAAAATGTTCCTTACAACTCAACTTAAATTGGTTGTAAATCATAATACCGAAAAAAATTCCAGATGTCTTTAAACTTAGTTTGGTTGTAAATCAAAATAGGGGCATTCAATTATTTACATTATTTAATTATTAAATTATTTAATTTAATTATTAAATTATGATATGAGCTGTAAATAGTTTACAAATTTTCTGACGTTCAGAGTAACAGCACATTGAGAGAAAAACATCGCTCACTAAGGTATAGCTACTGTTAAAATATATAAACCAGTTTCTTATATACTGTACCATTTTTCTTCATGTTTTCATTTTAACAATCGTTTTTATTATTTTGTTATTTGTTATTTTGTGAAAATATATTTTTTCTTTATCGAAATAAAATTAATTCAAACTGGTTGGCTCCTGGCTTCTTAAATTGTGCAAGTATTTGCAATAGGTTATGGGCCTTTTGCTGTAAATTGGAGCGCATTGTACCAGAAAGAATTTCGCTGAATCGCTAGTTTTTTTTTCTTAGCTTACGTGTCTACTAGTTTGCTAATTTTTTCCGTTTTTAAAAAATCGTCGCGGAAGTAATCAACATGGCTGATTTAAAGTTTTTAATAACAAAGCTCAACAAGGACAACTATGAATTGTGGAAATATCGAATGCAGCTCGTTTTGAAAAAAGAAAAAGTATGGGATGTCGTCGAAAAACCAATTCCCGAAATTCCGGACGCTGCATGGCTTCAACGGGATACGGATGCATTTCTTATAATTGATTTAGCCATCGAGGATAATGAGACGTTTCGTATAAGCAGCTGCACAACGGCGCAGGTTGCCTGGAATGTCCTTAAAGCGTATCACGAAAAATCAACTTTAAGCAACAAAGTAAAACTGATGCGTACGATATGTGGCTTGAAACTACAGCCTGGTGGCGACATGGACAAGCACATCACTCAGATGAAACTACTGTTTTCAAGACTTGATTCTTTGGGCGAGAAGATGTCTGAATCGTGGGTCATATCGATGCTTCTGAGTAGTTTGCCCAACTCATACGACACTCTGATTACTGCGTTGGAAGTACGTGACGAGAAGGATCTCACAATGCTACTGGTAGAAAATAAACTGCAGGAGGAATACGAGAAGCAAGGGCGACGAGTTGCAGAGGAAGATTCTGTGTTAAAAACTACAAACACGAACACAAAAAAGAATATCGTGTGTCATTACTGCAAGGGAGTAGGACATATTCGCAAGAACTGTTGGAAGCTAAAAAATGGCAAGCAAAAGGATCAACAAAAAGTTAAAAAGGTTGAGAACTATTCTGCTTCTAACAACTTGTGTTTTGTGATGCCCGATGAGAATTGCGGCTGGATTATAGACTCTGGCGCAACATGCCACATAAGTAGCAACAAGGACGAGTTCGTGAGTTTTGATTCATCTTTTACAGACAAAGTTACCATCGTCAATGGACAAGTGATACAGTCCTCGGGCAAAGGAACATGCATTCTAAAACTTTTAAATCAGAAGGGACACGAAGAAGAAGTAAATGTAGAAAACGTCCTATATATTCCATCATTCAAGGGTAGCCTGCTGTCAGTGAAGTTAATTTCTTTAAAAGGATTCAAAATCGTATTTAGTGGATCAAGCTGCAGAATATTGACAAAGGAGAACAAGGAAATCGGAATTGCTGATTTAGTCAACAACCTGTACCAATTGAGACTAAAATAAAATCAGTCTGCATTGAAAGTCACATGTGGTTCATCCAAATGTCAACACTATTGGCATAAGCTTTTAGGACATCGGGACATCAACGCATTGAAGTCTATGCAATCCGAGAAAATCTTGAAAGAATTCATAATTCAAGATTGTGGTGTTCATCAGTGTTGCCAAATTTGCATTCAATGCAAATTAACACAAAAACCATTTAAAAGGGTAAGTCCTGAAGTCAAAACTGGGGAAGTTCTGGAGCAGATACATACAGACATTTGCGGACCAATGCAAACTGTCACCCCTGGAGGCAAGAAATACTTTCTTACTTTCATCGATGACTTCAGTCGATACACAGCTATCTACCTCTTACGTCAAAAGTCAGAACTTTTCGAGAAGTTTAGAGAATACGTCGAGTTGGTAAGAAACAAGTTTGGAAGAGTTCCAAAAGCTGTACGGTCCGACAACGGGTGCGAATATAAATCGCATAATTTGACCGAATATTTGCGTAGACATGGTATTAAATCGCAGTTTACCATACCATACTGCCCACAACAAAACGGAGTAGCCGAGAGGAAAAATCGTTCCCTAGTAGAAATGACCCGCTGTATGCTTGCAGAGGCTGATATGTCGCATGTGTACTGGGGTGAAGCTATCGTCACTGCAAATTATGTACAAAATCGTTTAATTACAAATGCAATACCCTGTACTCCACATGAAAGATGGGAAGGCGAAAAACCAGACATAAGTCATCTTCAACTGTTCGGTTCAAAGGCGTACGTACTTATCCCTAAAGAAAAGCGCAGGAAACTTGATGACAAATCAGAGTTGATGACATTTGTTGGTTACGACGATCAGTCAAATGGATTACGCTTTGTTAACTTAAAATCAAATAAATTATCGATAAGCAGAGATTTAAAATATGTATATATGCCTGCTGTAAACGTCAACTGTAATGCCGATGAAACGTCAACCAACGAATTCGAAATCGTTTTAGCTCCAAAACATAACGATACTAAGGTGTTACCTGATAGTTCGGAGACTATTGATTCGGATGGTTCATTCTGCAGCATTTCTAATGACGATGATGCCGTTGAAACTAATCCTGTCGATATGAGTCCAGTTCCCAATTCAAACTTACGAAGGTCATCAAGGTCTAACAAAGGAATTATTCCTAAGCGTTTTTCTGCTGAAGTCTGTTTGGTAAAGACAGACGAAATCATCGAGCCGAAGACATTTAAAGAAGCCGTCACTTCGAAACAACAACATGAATGGCGTATTGCAATGGAGGAGGAGTTCACATCTTTAATGGAAAACCAAACGTGGGATTTGGTTGAAGCTCCCCCGGACGCAAATATAGTTGGTTGCAAATGGACATACAAAGTTAAGCGAGGAGTAAAAGGAAATGTTGAACGTTTTAAGGCTCGTCTGGTCGCACAAGGTTACAGCCAAAAATATGGCTGTGATTTTGACGAGGTTTTTGCACCTGTCGTGCGACAATCAACACTTCGAATCTTACTATCTGTAGCTGGTCAACGCGGAATGTGTGTCGAACACATGGATATTAAAAATGCCTTTTTAAACGGATATCTGAAAGAAACAATACTCATGAAGCAGCCTCCTGGTTTTATCAAAGGTGATGGAAGGCTCGTGTGCAAGATGAGAAAAAGTCTATACGGTTTAAAGCAAGCGGCAAACGTTTGGAATAAAGCTTTGAACGACGTTTTGGTGAATGGTGGGTTCACACAAAGTAAGGCCGATCCTTGCCTTTATTGTAAAATCATCAATGGGGAAGGAGTGTACGCTAACGTGTTGATTTACGTTGATGATTTAGTCGTTGCTGCACACGATAAGATAAATATTCGAGGAATTGAAAAGCTTTTAAATTCTAAATTTAAAGTCAAGAACCTTGGTGAGATTTGCTATTATTTAGGGCTCGAAGTTCATCGAAATATGGATAATACTTTCATGCTGCGACAAAAACAATTTATTGATAAAACAGTACAAAAGTTTGGACTTCAAGATGCTTAGGTATCAAAGTATCCTCTTGATCCGTCATATGGAAGATCAAAATCAGAACTTTTACTCAAAAATGACGACTGTCAAAGTTTGCTGGGCTCGCTGTTGTATATAGCTGTAAACACTCGACCGGATAATTCAGCAAGCACAAAAAACTATTTTAGCACAAAAAACGAATGCACCAAACCAAGAAGATTGGAACGAACTCAAAAGAGTCGTTAAATATTTAAAAGGATCATCTGAGATGTATCTTCAATTAAATAATCCAGAAGCTGACAAGAATTCGCTTGTTGGTTATGCTGATGCAAATTGGGCAGAAAATACAGTGCTGCCAATATTCGAAGCGCCCATTTTATTTTTAAATAAATCAAAGAAACCACAATTTTTTGTCTGTTCGTCATGAATATCATTTAATTGGGTTCAAGTAGATTTGCTTACATTATTTCTTGAATATGATATCTCGTAAATGGTCGCCATTGGCCTCTACGACATATTGTGCCCGTTTTGCAGCATTTTCCATGGTTTTCTTCAACATTTCGATGGGAATGGCGGTTATTTCTTGACGGATGTTGGTTTTCAGCACTTCTAGGGTCTTTGGCTTGTTGACGTAAACCTTTGATTTCAAATAACCCCACAAAAAGAAGTCTGGAGGCGTTAAATCTGGCGATCTTGGCGGCCAATCGAAATCACCATTTTTTGACATCAAACGGCCAGGGAACAATTGCTTCAAAAAATCGATTGTAGTGCGGCTTGTGTGTGGTGGCGCGCCGTCTTGTTGAAACCAGTAGTGCCTGATACGCTTTCGACGAACGATTGGCATGAAAAAATTGTTTATCATATCGCGATAACGCTCCTGATTGACAGTCACTCTGTGGCCATTATCATCTTCGAAAAAGAACGGCCCAATGAGCATTTTAGCACAAACGCCGCACCAAACAGTGACTTTTGCATCGTGAAGAGGTACCTCTTGAATCTCTTGTGGATTTTCCAATTGTATGGATTGGAAATACGGCAATTTTGTTTGTTTACCGTTCCGTTCAACTGAAAATGAGCTTCATCGCTCATGATAATTTTATGCCAAAATTGCTCGTCTTCTTCAGCCATTTCGATGACTCTTTCGACGTGGCTTATCGGTAGGCAACAATTTGTTTACCAATTGAATTTTGTACGGAAACAAATTCAAATCAACACGTAAAATGCGTTGTAAAGTGGATCGGGGAAGGCGCACTTTTCACTTTATTTATTTTTTTGAAAGCACGTTGAGTTTTCACTATTGACTTGTTTTGTTGAATGTAAATTTCAACAATTTTAGAGCGTTCGCGTGGCGTGTACTGTTCCATTGTAAACATTTGCTTGGAATGACGCTTCAAACGCGGTATGTCATTAGTCGATTTGGCATCACTGCGGAAAGTTACAGTGTTGCCAGATGGGCGCTTCGAATATTGGCAACCCTGTAGATCAGACCGGAAGTCAAACTCGGGTTATATTTTCTTGCTTAACGGTGGCGCTATTAGCTGGGCATGTAGAAAGCAAACATGTGTTTCACTCTCTACGACTGAAGCAGAATTCATATCATTATCTGAGGCTGCAAAGGAAACAGTTTGGATTAGAAATATTTTGGCGGATTTACACTGCAAACAGAAGTCGCCAACTATTTTAAAAGAAGACAACCAAAGCTGCCTCAGTCTAATAAAAGAAGAAAAACTCAGCAACAGATCTAAACACATCGATACTAAGTACTATTTTGTGAAAGACTACGTGGACAAAAATTTTTTTAAATGCGAGTATTGCCCCACTACCGAAATGTTGGCAGACATGTTGACAAAGCCACTACCTACAACAAAGCTCGAGTATCTAAAAAAGATGTCCGGCATGTAGTGCAAATGAGGAGGAGTGTTAAAATATATAAACTTGTTTCTTATATACTGTACCATTTTTCTTTATGTTTTCATTTTAACAATCGTTTTTATTATTTTGTTATTTGTCATTTTGTGAAAATATATTTTTTCTTTCTCGAAATAAAATTAATTCAAACTGGTTGGCTCCTGGCTTCTTAAATTGTGCAAGTATTTGCAATAGCTACAATGGCCGTATTCAGCGCAGACAACAGTTGGCAACTATTGTGTAAAAATTCGTTGAATGGTACATATTTGGTAGCGCTAACTTAAACTGATAAAGTAGCGAACGCCTTTTAATCGAGCGAACAAATTCTATGCTACATGAACACAACTGTTTGCTTAAATGTCAGATGCTGTTACTGACGCTGTTAATTTAATAAACGCAGAAAGAACGCAGCAAATTTAAGTGAGAATTAAATTTACAAACAAATTAAATTTAATCTAACTTCTGACGTGTAGAGTAGCAACACATTCAGAGAAAAACATCGTGAACTACCATTGACAGTTCACAACAGTTGTCTGCGCTGAATGCGGCCAATAAAAGTTAATAAATAATAAGAATTGTGAGCGCTCTCTTTGTAAGTATAAAGGACAGAAAATACTTTCCAAACCAACTGTCAATGCTACCCGGATAATTATGCCATGGCAAAAACCTAATTACTCGACTGTTTTTGTTTATAGACTAATCACCGACCGCGAATCAAATAGAAAACAAGTAAAATTCGCCAAGGTGGTATCACCGTTCGCGAACTTCATAAATGTGATTCGACTTTAACGTCAAATATAGACGAATAGAAATATTTGGTGAGTAGCCGGCGAATTAGAAGGTTGTAATAGATTTAAGTTAAAATCAAAATGAAAAAAATAAGTGACTTATGTTCTTTTTAAGGCCCAGTTATAATAGACGTAACGTAATGTGGTCCAATGTCAATTGAGCAATGTGTTCTTTCACTTATTGTTTCAAACAATACTTTCTTATACAAGTGATTATAATAAACGTAACGTAATGCAACGGGACGTAAAGATCCATTAGATTTCGATTTCTACGTTACTTTACACTACGTCTGTTCAAAGAACAACTAAAAATTGAGGTTAGATTCGATTATTGCGCTATTTTATATTGTTGAACTACGCTTTTTGTTGAATTTTCGTTATTAATGTGATAGTTCTTTATATACACAGCTATGGATGACGAAGTTTTCATTGAACTTGTACGGGAACGTGCAATTATTTACGACAAACAACTGCCTATTATAATTGCTAATACTTTTTCTTACGTTAAGTCCCGTCCCGATGACAATTGATAACATTTCGTTACATTACATTACGTCTATTATAATTCTACCTTAACTGGGCTTTTGAGCCCGAACAGAACCAAAACGGATGTCGTTTGCCGGATTCGCCGTGCTACAAAATACATGAAAATATACACCAAAGCGGATGTCGGTTGTCGGATTCGCCGTTCTACAAAATACATGAAAATATATGCAGCCGCCAAAAATGAAATCGCCGTAGAAATGCGTGACGGGAAAACGCCAGAATAGAATCTATTCTAATTTCTCTCTGACGGGTGGCGGATCTCTCTCTGAGTGATTTAAATGTTGCCATATTTTTGCTAAAGATTGGGTACGTTCAGTGCTATTTTCTTAGATTTTAATATGATCTGACATTCTGTTTTTGTGCCTGTGTTGCATTCATGTGAATTCAAAGCATAATATAAAATACTTTGTATCATTCCCAATATGAAATGCAACCGTGATCCGACAACCGACAACCACTCCTATTCTGGACGTGTTCTCAGCGGATTTCTCCGAGAGAGGCCCGCCATCCGCTTTGGTTCTGTTCCGGCTCTTAGTATTTGGTTTTGATTTTAAAGAAATTATTTTTCAAACAGCCGGAAATTCAACAAAATAGTCCAGCTAATGGAGCAGAACCCAAATTTTGCCACTGGAGTGGGAAAATTCGGTTCCACAAAAAGGAGCCCAAGTAACATTGTTGGAGCAACTAGGTGCGAGTGAGCTGTAAAAGTGTTCTGTAGGTGTATACCGTTTGGTTAAAGCTTTACCGCAGCTTTGTTTACTGCTAGTTGCTTTTAATTTTAAAGAAAATGTTTGATATATGATTTTTTTACCATTTTGAGCTCTAATATTTTTTACTGCTTTGTAAAGGATTTTATAAAATCTTCAAAAGAGCAGAACTCGAAATTTTACCTTACTCTGTCTGTAAAGGCTCTTTTAAAGAAATAAACATAATTATAGAGCTGTTTTGAAACCGGTAGATTCAGTGTAATGTTTGCTTTAAAATTTATTTTTTCATTGCATTTTTAAAGATAATGGATGTAAAATACTGCAAATTAATGCATTCGATTTTTTGGAACAAATGTTTAAAAAATCTGATAAAGAGCTCCTTTGAAAAAATGGCAATCTTATTAAAAATAGAAAATCTTGGGAGTTGAAGAACGCTAAATATTAAAGTTTACAATATTATTTAAAACAAAAATGTATGATATTTGTATTAAGAATAAAGTATTTAAATCATTTTTTGGTTGATTTTAACGAATGTTAAATATTTTTTAACTATTTTTAAATAAAAAACACTTTTAATTGTTTTTAAGCCCGTTGTAGTTTTTCGAAGTACGAACATATTTTTAGTCTGATAAATAATCACTTTATTATTTCTGAAATTTATTTGTCATTCTAATTATAACAAACACATATCAAATTTTATGTATTCATTGAGTTTATTTTTAACACATACTTAAACGAATAATAGAATAGACCATGATACAATTATTTTACAAGGTAGCCGCGTAGGCTGGCTTTTTTCTCACGAGCGGCAATGGGTAGTTGTCAAAATTAGCTGTTTATGCAATTAATCAAAGAAAAGTGAAAAAATAAGCGACGAATTAAGCATAGGTAGTCAACCGCAACAAACTAAAAACATTTCAATCAACTTCTCGAATAAATTTAATGAATCA
Source organism: Dichetophora obliterata (assembly GCA_963920525.1). Classification (NCBI taxonomy): domain Eukaryota; kingdom Metazoa; phylum Arthropoda; class Insecta; order Diptera; family Sciomyzidae; genus Dichetophora; species Dichetophora obliterata. The sequence goes on along the minus strand of OY986435.1, from coordinate 95,249,478 downwards.
AAGGTAAGTTAAAAATAAGCACATAGCTAGTCAACAGCAGCAAACTACAACATTCTTTAGCTGTTATTGACAACTACCAATCGCCAAAAAGCTGTCACGGCTACCTTGTAAAATAATTGTATCATGGAATCTTTGCAAGAGCTCTTATTTGGGTTTGACAGGAACTTTTTTAAAAGCTGACAGGCTACTTCTTCTCTTCATATTAAGCAAAAATAGTGCTTTTAAACTCAAGAAAGTAGCCTTTTATATTCTCTGCAAAAGCTTAAGTAGCGCGACTAAGCTAGTTGAAGCTTGCTGTTATATAAGATAGCACTATAAACTCTGTAAGAATTAATGTATGGCTAAAATTGTTACTTGGGAGACATGGTAAAGTTTTGGCTTGGAGTTAAATTCCGTAGGACCTCCTCTACGCGAACCAAAATATTGGCATAAGGTAAGTTCTGCACATTTAATAATTGGGCCTATTCTGCCTGGGGCTGAATTACAGCATCCGATATCGAGCAAAATTGCGAAGGGCACGACGAGACAAGTGCCTATCAATCTTGTACAACTTTGCTCTATCACGGATACTGTAATTCGGCCCCTGTTATTCTGTTAGGAATAGCGGGGTTCACATGATCCTACATGTTGTCACGCCTGCTGTGATGTCAGTCGGCTGTATCGAGCGTTCGAACGGTCAAATACGAGGCTTGTCCTACAATGCGTGACAACATGTAGGACCATGTGAACCCCGCTAATCAGAAAAGATGCCGACCATAAAAGATCTGGGGCTGAATTACATGATGCTGTAGCATCCGTGATCGAGCAAAGTTAGTCTTTGTTGATGGAAAATACATGCAAAATGTAGAAAAACCGCAGCTCGTTTTCCGCAACGATAAATCGCAGACTTAGAATCTATTCTATTTCAACCGTCGATCGCAACGATTTTTGATTCTGTTCAGGCTCTTACGAAGGGCACGACGAGACAAGTGCCTATCAATCTTGTACAATTTTGCGCGACCACGGATGCTGTAATTAGCGAAGTTTAGTAAATTAGCCTATAGGCCTATCGCTAAACTCTCATCGATTCCAACTTTTCGAACTTTTCGAGCGGCTCGTGTATGATCGTGTGAAGCTTCATTGTGGGAGGGTCATAACAACTCGTCAGCATGGATTTGTTACTGGCAGATCCACTGTATCTAATCTCCTCGATTTTACAACATTCTGCTTAAATTCAGTTTATTCAGGTAACCAGGTCGATTGTATATCAAGTAGACATATTTTCAGGCAGAAAAAAAGAGAGGCGGAAAAGCGCGAGCAGGAGAAGATTGAGATGTATGGTGACAGGAATGAGGCCCGAAAATTTTTCGAAAAATAAGACGCCTTGCCGATGGTTTTAAAACCGGGGCCTCTTCCTGCAAGGATGAAAACGGGAATCTAGTGACAGATGTCCAGAGTACACTGACGTTATGGAGGGAACACTTCTCTAAGCTTTTAAATGGCGACGCTGACAACAATCCCGCCAATAGAGATGATATTCCGGAAACCCCAATTGCGGATGACAGCGTCGAGGTTCCGCTGCCCGACTATGATGAAGTTCTGACAGCTATAGCTCGGCTTAAAAATAACAAAGCAGCGGGAGCTGATGGCTTACCTGCTGAGCTGTTTAAGAACGGAGGCGAAGCTCTACTTAAATGTATTCACGAGCTTCTATGCAAAATATGGTCGGAAGAATGCATTCCGAACGATTGGAATCTCAGTGTGCTCTGCCCAATCCACAAGAAAGGCGATCCCACTAGCTGTGCCAATTACCGTGGGATAAGCCTTCTTAATATCGCATATAAGGTCCTGTCGAGCGTTTTATGTGAAAGATTGAAGCCCATTGTAAACGAACTGATCGGACCTTATCAGTGTGGCTTCAGACCTGGAAAGTCCACCATCGACCAGATTTTCACGCTACGACAAATCTTCGAGAAGACTCAAGAAAAACAAGTCGACACCCACCATCTTTTTGTCGACTACAAAGCCACCTTCGACAGCCCAATAAGGAAGCACCTGTACTCCACCATGTCTGAATTTGGTATTCCTGCAAAACTAATACGACTTTGCAGGATGACACTGAGCAACACCAGCAGCGCAGTCAAAATCGGGAAGGACCCCCACCATTTATTACCAAACGAGGATTCAGACAAGGTGATTCCTTATCGTGCGATTTTTTCAACCTAATGATGGAAAAGATCATCCGAGCTGCTGATCTGAGACGTAGTGGCACAATATTCTACAAGAGTGTCATGCTGCTTGCGTATGCTGATGACATAGATATCATTGACCATAATACGCGCGAAGTCAGTGCAGCATTTTCCAGATTAGAAAGAGAGTCAAGTCGAATGGGTCTGTCAGTGAATGCAGATAAGACGAAATACTTGGTGTCAACAAACAAACAGTCCCAGCGTCTTGGAACCCACGTTACCGTTGACAATACCTCATTCGAGGTTGTGAAGAACTTCGTTTATCTGGGATCCAGCATTAATTCAACCAACGACATCAGCATTGAGATCAAACGAAGAATAACTCTTGCCAACAGGTGTTACTTTGGGCTCAGTAGGCAATTGAGAAGCAGAGCCCTCTCTCGACGAACGAAAATCACGCTCTATAAATCGCTCATCATGCCCGTCCTACTTTACGCATCACAAACCTGGACGCTGAGCAGTTTAGATGAAAAGACTTTAGGAGCATTCGAGAGAAAGATTCTTCGTAAGATCTACGGACCAATCTGCGTCAATGGCGAGTACCGAATACGGTGGAATGATGAACTGTATGAGCTGTACGCTGACATCGACATAGTCAAGCGCATTAAAATCGAGCGGCTTCGCTGGCTTGGTCATGTTCAGCGCATGAAAGACGATGCTCCAGTGAAGAAAACATTCGATTCGGTAGCCAGCGGCGGTCAACGCAGAAGAGGACGACCGCATCTTCGTTGGAAAGACCAAGTAGAGGACAACCTGACGAAGCTTGGAATTTCCAACTGGCGCCAGCAAGCGAAAGACAGAAATGGCTGGCGCAAATTCTTAGATGAGGCCAAGACCGACATACGGTTGTAGCGCCAACTAAGTAAGTAAGTAAGTAAGGTCGATTGTATTTACACTGATTTTAGTAAAGCATTTGATAAACTACCACACAAATTAATTATATTTAAACTAAAGTTAATGGGTTTTCCACAATTTTTTGTAAGCTGGATTCAATCGTATCTGACAGAGCGATCTTATCAAATACGATTTCGAGGTGTATTGTCTGCTGAATTTATTGCTGCATCAGGTGTTCCTCAAGGTAGCCACCTTGGTCCACTTCTGTTTATTTTAGGCATTAATGATGTAACCCACATCATCAAATACTCTCATCTGCTCATTTATGCAGATGATATGAAAATATACAGAACAGTAGATTCTAAAGACAATTCAGTTCTACTCCAGTCTGATTTAAAATCCTTTGAAGTTTGGTGTTCTAAAAAGAATATGTTTCTTAATCTAGATAAATGCCAAACTATGACCTTTTCGCGAAAAAGGAATAATTTAATTTTTGATTATAAGATAAAAGATACGGCTTTAAATCGTGTAGATTCTGTCAAAGATCTTGGTATATGCATGGGTTCTAAGCTATAGTTTAGCGTTCATATTGATAGCAATTGTAAAAAAGCGTCTTCTATGCTCGGTTTTATAAAACGCTGGGCCAAAGAATTTAATAGTATGATTACAACTACAACGCTGTATTATTCAATTGTCCGTCCTCACCTGGAGTATGCAAGTCAAGTTTGGTCGCCAAGTTACAATGTACATGTTGAACGAATAGAAAGAATTCAAAAACGTTTTGTTCGGTTTGCTCTAAGGGGCTTAAGTGGAACTGACACTTTAAATTTTCCTCCCTATGAGAATCGTTTAAAACTATTAAAAATGCAATCCTTAAATGAGAGAAGGAGGAAGTCTGCTGATATCGTCTACTTACACCAACTCATAACTGGTGGGTTCGATTCACCGGAACTCCTAACTCTTATAAATTTTAACACTAACCGTAGAAGCAGTAGAAACGCTAACAATTTAATTTACTTACCTTTTAGTAGCACAATTTATATGGCTACTGCTCCTTTAAATCGCATGAGTACCTTTGTTAACAACTGTAGCTTTTTTGATGTTGACTTATCGAAAGGTCAACTCAAAAGTTTTTCAACTCAAAGATTGAAAACTAATGTATGATTAGATCTATGTTAACGCATGGTTATTTGTTATGTCTTGTGTTGTCCCTGAGCCCAACCCATATTATGGTGGGTAAATTTTTCTCACTTTGGATTGTTTTGGACCACTTTTATCTATGTATATCGTTGAGATATTTCAATGATATTAAGTTGGTTCTTAAGATAGTCTAATGTGGAGAAAGTGCGAAAAAGCTGTAGTAGCTGAACTCTATTGTTATTGCATGTAAAAAAGTTCACATGGTCCTACATGTTGTCACGCATTGTAGGACAAGCCTCGTATTTGACCGTTCGAACGCTCGATACAGCTGACTGACAACATGTTATCTTGAATTTGAAATATTTCAAATTCAAGGCCATCACACCAGGCGCGACAACATGTAGGATCATGTGAACCCCGCTATTCGGCCCCAGCCTTTCAAACTTTTATGGTACCTTGTTATCAATCTTAGAAAACAAAAATCTATTACAATACCGTTAACTTCTGTTATGAAACAGCTGGGGCCGAATTACAGCATACGTGATCGAGCAAAATTACGAAGATCACGACTAGACAAGTCCCTATCAATCTTGTACAATTTTGCTCGATCACGGATGCTGTATTTCGGCCCCTGTTTCTTTACTACGCAACAGCTGTTTCTTTTCATCGGCCATTTTGATTTGTTGAAAGTCGGACGTAAAATTCTTCTTGCTAAGTTAAATCCGTAAAAATTAGTAAAAATTACTAAAAACTATATTCATATTGAAAAACTTTGTTGTTGTTGTTGTTTCTTTGGAAAAATTCGTTAGAACAATTAATTGTTCTAACTTTGACCTTAAGCTCGATAAACGATTTTAAACTGTCAAACAACTAGAATTTGTATTTAAAATCAAGTATGATTTAAACTATCAAACATTTAGAATTTGTATTTAAATCATATAAAGTCAACATAATTACTAAAAACATTTCCAAAGTGGCCATAAAACATTAAACTAGATCTGTAAGTGATTTTTTAAGCAATCTATGCAAGGTTTTTACCAATAACCTGTGCTGGCAGACTCGAAGCATAAAACATTACGTTTGCACAATTGGTAACATCGGCAGCCTTGAAGCAAGTGTTAGCACCCTGTTGGAAATTAGCGGCACCAACTTTACAGTGTCGAAAACTTTAATAATACTGCTGAAAAAAAGTAAACATATCTATTGAAAATTTATCAAAAAGTCGTTATGAAAAAAAAAAAAATCAAAAAATGGAAGCAGACAAAAAACTTGATAAACTAAATAAAATTATTTCTGACAAAGATCAAGGGCCGAATCACAGCATCCGTGATCGAGCAAAATTGTACAAGATTGATAGGCACTTGTCTCGTTGTGCCCTTCGTAATTTTGCTCGATCACGGATGCTGAAATTCGGCCCCTGCTTATTGCTGAGCTGCAAAATCAAATTAAGCTTCAATCAGCACAGATTGAAAGTTTAAATAATGTCATTAATTTGAATATAAATTTGGCTGCGCTTACAAAGTCTGTTACTAACCAAATCTCTTTGGCGTCTTCTGCAAGCTGTACTTCTGTGAAGCGACGCTATGAAAATTCAAGCGATTACTTTGTTGGCTCTGACCACAAAAAGAGAAATGTTATCAATAATGCTGCTTCGCTGGATGCTGTTGACGGCGTTGCTGATGTCACTTTTTCTGGCTGTGGAATTTCTCATGAGACTGCAATTGCTGGTGATACCAATGCCAGTGTCAATTTGATGTCGCAGCTATTAAAGCATTCTCAACAAGTTCATACATGGGCTGACATTGTTGCAAATAATTGCAATGTCCAATTGAAATGTCCAATAAAACAACTCCAATTCAGCTCGGTTTAAACGACAATGGAGACTATAATATTATTTTATCAAAATTGATACTGGAATTTGGAACTACAGGCTATGAGTGGGTACAGCTGCGTAAAAATGTTGCACCAAGAATTGTATGCCAGAATTTTCAAGTGAAAAGCAGCATCATGAAATTTCTATCAGAAGGTGGCTACGAATTTATTACATTTGCTGAAAAGGGCTGCAAACGTAAGGCGTTTATTGTTCGTGGCCTTATTCATGGCAATATTGATGACCACATCAATCTTATTTCAACTGCTCTTGCTGAATACCAAATAAATGGTGTGGTTTCCATTTCTTTTTTTGAAACTCCTGCTATGAAGCGGAACAAAGATTAAACTCCTTTATATAAAGTGGTGCTTGGTGGCTGATGTTTCTCATCTTGTGCAAATAAAGACCATCGATGCTTTTCGTGTAAAGTTTGAAAGCTTGATAAATTCCAAGATCGTTCAATGTCGTCGTTGTCAACGTTTCTCTTACACTGCCTCATCCTGTTCCTTCAAATTCCGTTGTGTGCAGTGCATCAGCGATCATGGTCCTGGTTCCTGCCCCAGATCGTCAAATCAGAAATTGCCTATTGGGTGTGTCAACTGTAAAGTTGCTGGATACAACTGTACTGATCACACTGTTAATGACTTGGTTCAGTGCAAGCACTTCAATGTCATTAAAAATAGACGTGGTGTAGCTGCTGTTGTTGCTGGTTCTTCACCAAAACTTAACACTAATCAACATTCCGTTCTTGCTTCTACAGCTGTCCATTCTAAGTATGGGACTCTTGACGATATTCACACTCCAGCTAATAATCCATATCTTGATGGCAAAAAATTAATAAATGTTAATGGAATAAAAAATATTCAGAACAAAATTGATGAGTCGTACAGTAATGTTTCTGATACCGGCATTGATATTAATAACAAATTGAAATTGCGCAAAGTTTTTGAGCAATTGTGTGGAATTATTGAAGAATTACTTTAATGGATTTGACAATTGTTTTATAAAATTAGTTAATTGAATTATTACATTATATAATTTTTATCTTTAACTTTATTAAAAATTCTTTTAAGTAAAAAAAAAGCTGCGACATGTACGAATATTTTTAACACTGAATTCGAGTTCAGCAACTTCAAATTACCTGAAATCATGTATTGTATTTCTTTTTTTCGCACCAATTTTGTTGCGGATGAAAAGTGAAAAAATTTGTATGAAGTGCGGATGGATTACGTTTTCAATAATAGCCCTTTTTCACTCCGAATCCGAAAACTTTCCTACTGATTCACTCCAAAACGAGTAATTCTTCCTCGGCAACTGATCCGATAAGTATAAACTAATTTAAGCTCAAATTTTGGCACTCGATTTGTTTTGAGCTCTAGATTGTTTAAGGGTAAAGTATTTATCCACACCCTCTTTTACCGCCTACAAATAAACAAAAATGCTATATTTTGGACGGTTTTGGTTGCATTAGACTAAAATTTGGTAATTTATTTATTTAATAAACTATTAAAAGATGATCAAAAACAATTTCATTTAATATGAACATAGTTTCATTTAATTTTAACACATATTCCCTCAGTGTACTTAAAAAAAATTTTATAGTCTTTTCCCAATTGTCTGATTTAAATTCAGTCTTTTTATTTTTGATCTACTTTGATCAAGATATTTATCGTGACCATAGACACACAACGGCTGCCATGCTCTGCTGGGGCCGAATTACAGCATCTGTGATCGAGCAAAATTGTACAAGATTTATAGGCACTTGTCTCGTCGTGCCCTTTGGAATTTTGCTCGATCACGGATGATGTAATTCGGCCCCAGCCAGTTACACGTTCAAGCTTCTGTTCAAGTTTCCTTTCAAGTTGCAACAGATTCATACATTTTTACTGTGTTTACACTAAAAAATTGTGAGTGTGTTGCAACTTGAACAGAAACTTTAACGTGTAACTGCAGAGTTAGGCAGAATATTTTGATTGTACGGATTCATGTCTTAAACAATAAAAAAACACTTAATTTTTATAAAATGGAACTGATATTTGAAATTTTCGATAATTTTATCTCCTTAACCAATTGAGAGCGACAATTTTTTGCATTTTGAGACTGAGGAGGCCCAAATAAAAATAATAAATAAATATTTGGGTCCGGGTCCTAAAATAAAATTATGCTGAAATAAAATTTAATTTTCCAGTGAACCAAAAGTGATGGTAAGTATTTAAAATATTTTGTGATAGCTTAACACAAAGCAAAGAAATGTTAATAATAAAAAAATACAATCAGAAGGGACAGAAATCCTCTAACTAAAAATGTTTAACGTAGACCCCTGCCTTGAAGGCTTATTTCTACGGTGCTCCATAGCTTGGGATCAATATGTAGCGTCGGCCAACGCCACTTCGGAATTCAAAAGATTCATTAGAAAGGTTCCCCTAATTTCATAGCACTGACCAACATTGAGCTGTCAGATTGACTATATTCATGACCGTGACACATTCAGCCACTTAAATTTATACATGACTAGGTTATTTAAAATAACCTTGGATAATATCGGTATAAGTACCGATAATATAGCCCTTACTTTTTGGCACGCAACTTTGCCATCATGATCAAAAGGCGTAGTTTGACATGAAAAACTAGGGAGCAAGCATACTATGGCCTGTCGCGCATGTCATCAGGTTCCTCAATCATAAGTGGACACAACTCAGACTGTTAAGGTTTCCCCGTCGCCTGTTCTCAAATTCCAAAGGTAACAGTATATCGATCCGTTAGTTGCTTACCTTCCTAACATTCACTGTTTGAAATAACGAGAGTTTAATCTACCATCATTCTCTTAGTAATTAAAAGGAGCTAACAACCCGAGTTCAACTAAAGTGTAACTCACACCGACCTTCCTGGTCTAACCACAGCCAGAACGTATGAAACCCCGAAGCACCAAGCCCACGACAGTCAATCCCGGGCTCAAGGTTCCACCAGACAAGGCTCTTCAACATCCCGTCTACAGACCAAAAGTTTTTAGAACAATTATATTTGTCTTTGACACATTCAGTCACTAAAATTGTGCATGACTAGGTTATAAATAACCATTGGTTTCCCGGTAATATACCGAGAGAAGTACAATCCTACTTACGCAACTTCGTTAGCTTTTTTAAGGCTTAATTAAAAGCCTCTTTCGGAAAACTAGGAAGCGTGAGCCATAGTATACCAATTGGCTTACACTCGGTCGAAGGATTCAATGCTTCTTACATAGAACCCTCTCTAAAACAAGTTCTGCAGAACAACGATAGATCAGGTCTCCTCATCATTGATGGATGACTGCCCCCGCTCTTCAAGTTATATTGGATTGATCGTCCATCGAAAGCATATTACAATAACAATGTTATGATAACTTACTACCAAAACCATGCTTTCTCCAAGACTTGGTACCAACAACCAAGGCTCAAGGTAAACCTTTTTATTTAACGGAAATCAGATGAACATTCAAGAGCCGTGCCTCAAGAATTAACTCTTTTTGAGATCAATTCATGGGCCGTGTCCCATAAATTGTCCAGCCAATAACCAACCATCACCCTTCTATTCCTGGCTTTGAACAGGCAAATTCCCCGAAGGGCATTTGGTGGGTTTAATCGAAGGGACAATCAAAAACCGACAGTCAACCGTCAGCTTAACTGATTTCACTCCAGTTTTTTTGTAATTTTTTATTGTTATAACTGTTTTATTAAGCTACATCGAGTATATTTAACGTTTGCACTTTTAAATATATCAATTCGGTTTCAGAAAAAATATAAATTTTTTTTTTAGTGGTACCTGTATGCATTAAAAGCAAAATACTGTCTGTGTGTGTGTAAATTATGCCTATAGACTTCAAAACTACTGGACCGATTGACCTGAAATGATGGCAGTAGAATTGTTTCAGGTACGAAACGGTTCAGAAAAAAATTGCCACAAACCCTCTTTTACCGCCCCCAAATCAATAACAATGCTATATTTAAGTCGGATTGGGTCGTATAAACCTAAAAGTTTGTAATTAAGTTTGCATGGTTACTGTCGATAACTGTACTAAACAACTGTTTCCACGCCCCCTTTTACCGCCCACAAATCAATAAAAATGCTTTATTTCAGACGGTTTTAGTTGTATAAGACTTAAATTTGGTAATTTAGTTTGCATGGTTACTGTCTGCAACTGTACTAAAAATTGGTTTTCACGCCTCTTTTTCCGCCCACAAATAAGTACAAATGCTATATTTCAAGCAGTTTTGGCCGTAAAAGACTAAAATTTGGTAGTTAAGTTTGTATGGTTACTTTTAGCAACTGTACTCAAAATCGCTATATAGCAACGCCCATTTTTTGAGAAATCATTAAAATTGACTACTGGGTCGATTGAGCTAAAATTTTGGGTTAGTTTGTATGGTTACTGTCAGCAACTGTACTAAAAATTGGTTTCCATGCCCCCTTTTACCGTCGAAAAACCAATAAAAATGTTTTGTTTCAACGGCTTGGGTCATATTAGACAAAAATTTTGTAATTTAGTTTATATGGTTACTCTCGGCAAGTGCACTAAAAATGTCCCACTTTAGTTACACTCACTTTTCGTGGGGTCAGAGTGGAGTAAAGCAAAGCGCGCCAGGTTTAAGCTAAATTCAGCTGACATTTTGGCAGTCGATTTGTTTCGAGTACGAGATGGTTTAATTGAAATATTTTTGCCGCTCCCCTTACAAATCAACAAAAATGCTATATTTCGCACGGTTTTGATCGTATTAGACTAAAATTTGGTAATTTAGTTCATATGGTTGCTTTCGACAGCTATACTGAAAATGGTGAACATATTTGGCATTTTTTGACATTTCCGTAGATGACAGCAAGGTGGTCTGTGGCAGGACAACGTCTGCCGGGGAATACCATGGCGAATAATAAGGTAGGGTAAGTAGCTTTGACAAGATCTTTCGTTAATGTCAAAGTGTGTTTTAAAGATGCTAGTTTTCTTTATTAATGTTATTTCTAATGTTACAACTTCTTTTTGCTATTTTTATAATTTTAAAAGTTATTATAATATATGTAACTTCACACAAAATTCTCTACAAAAACTACAAATACACGCTTATAAAACCAAGAATAAATTTAAAGTGGAAGGCTCAAGCTGGATTATATTCAAGCTTGCCTAATACAAAAAACCTATACTTCCCCGTTTTAAAGTATTGCTAGTAAAGGATTTCATCAGAAACGCCAAGACAAAGTATACATTTTTCATTGGATTTTAATTTGTGATATGGCAGCATTATATTTTATGATTTTGACATTAACGATAGGTCTTGTCAAAGCTACTTACCCTACCTCATTATTCTGCCATGGGGAATACTAGTACTTATATATATTTTAAATTTGTTTTAATTGATACGAACGCATTGTAAGGAATGCTTTCAGGTATTTTTGCACCCTTTGGAATTTACAATAAAAGAGTGGAGTCAATATACATAATGGGACGAATTAATAAAGCGAGTCGAGTGGAGTGAACTCAGCTCTACTCGCGTTTACTCTGATCGGTATGAGTAAAGCAAATTAATAAAACTAACTCAACTCCACTCTACTCATGTTTTTCTTTGACGTTGAGTGTTCACTCAGAATAAACATCGCACCCTCCAGTACACTCAGTTTTTGTTTATATCGTACTAATAAAAACTAAGATCACTCAAGAAAAGTTGAGTGTGCTATTTAGCCGACTCAGCCTTACTCAAGCTATGCAAATATATTTCACCCATTTCACATTGAAGTGTAATATCTGTTGCGCTTACCATCTCGGATTTGGCTCAAATTTTGTTCTTGTATTGATTTATTGATTAAAAACTAAATCCGAAGTAATAACGTTTTAGAATAATTTTTATTGGACAAAATATGGTATATTTTGAGACAACAAGAGCTTTAGTCAATTTAAATGCGATTTTCGTAAAAAGGGTATCATTGAAAAGGTTACTTCATCTTACTATTTCCCGTACTATTTTAAGTGGAAAACACAAAACTTTTGAAAAAATTGCAGTAAGTTTACCCATTCTTAATTTTAATACCATACCAACAGGCGTTATAATTTTTTGTCATTGCATGGTATTAAACTTTGAAACTAAGAATGGGTCTTAGTTGCTTACAGCAGTTTTTTTGCAAAAGAAACATATTTTTACCTTAAAATATAGAAAATAACCTTTCTAATGATACCCAATTGACGATAAAAGCATTTAAATTGATTGAGCTACGTTGGCTCAAAATACACCCTATTTTAAAAAGAAGAAAAAAATTAACTATTCTAGTGTAGAATTGAACTATCATAACTCGAACATCAGATTCGAATTGAACTATAATAACTCGAACATCAGATTCGAAGTCTGTGACCAGCAAAGAGTATATCTAGAGTAAAAAATTACAGTTTACCGTGTATACAGTAGACAAGTGAGTTTATTTTCTTTCAACTGGAACAAATTGTAACTACTAAAAATTTTATTGATTTGGTGTCCTTTTTACTGCAAATTTGATTTACATATGCCACGCCACGTGAAATTAATAATCTACATACAGCTATAGTCAATAACTCCACAACCAAATAAGATAGAAGGAGGTTTTTCGTTGCGAATACATAAAAATAAACGCGTATAAAAATTGCATATGTATTCCGTTCAATACTAAATTTGTTTTATCAAAACTTTGAGCAGTCGTAAATGGACAATTTCAGCATTGTTTAAATACTCATCTTCCTAAAATAATAAAAATAAAACTATATTATTTTGTGCTAATTTGAATTGGCAATACAATTAAAATCAAATGAAAGCATACTTTTTTCTTTGATGATAGTCTTTTAGAAAAACTTTTTCTTTGGTGAGGACTTTCAATATGTGCAGAATGATTTGATGTGAATGAATTTGTAAATTGCGATTTCGATGAGCTTGATTTTTGGTCATCTACACCAATTGTTATTCCAACTGCAAATATATTCCAACCTTCAGCATATTCTTCAAACATTTCTTCATCTTGAACTTCACGAAGTATTTCTCTGGAAGAAGGCTCTGTATTTTCATCAAATACTGCATTGAAATTGCAAAAAAAAACACACAAGAACGTAAATTTTGCATTCTTAACAGTTTAATTATTACTTACCTTGAATGTCTTCGAAAATTACATCCATTTTAATTAAAACAAACATTTTTGTGAAAATTTACGAATTTTGTCGAGTGACACAAATAAATTGTTTTGTAGTACGCATCGAATTAAGCAACTAACTGTAGTCAAACTTATTGATTACACTGTAATATTGAACGCAACTATGTACATTAAGGGTATTCAGAGGTAGTCTTGTTACGGTGTTAGATTGCTGAAGTCTTGATTATTTCAACAACACAACAATAAAACGCACGTCTTGTCATATTTCAAGAACTCAACACTCTAACAATACCTCGACCCTATTGTTATGAGTGTTGGTACGATGTTGAATATTTTTGTTGTCAGTTAACAATCTAATTTTGACAGAAGTGTAGGTGCAGCAAAATAATTTATTGAGGGTGTTCACACGTACATCAAAATTTCAACAATCTAACACCGTAATAAGACTACCTCTGAATACCCTTATTGTTTTTCACCACGCACAATGATCCGTGGTTTTATATTTATTTGCATCACGCAATTTACTTTTCACTCACGCACTTTTATGTTATTATGTTATTAAACACTATGTATTAAAATTATGCACATTTTTGTATATGATTTAGAAACTTAAGAATACCGTTAATTAGCTTTATAAGCTCTGACTTTTCGAAACAAAGATCATTATTCCTACAAGCTTAAATCAGCTGACTTTTAATTTTTGAAAGCCTAAGTGCATATTTTTATGTCGGCTGCAATTCAAAAGATGAAGGATAATCATTTAGAGCCAGTGGCGTTTTTAAGCGCCAGCAAAAAGGTTGGGTTAGGTCCTTTAAATAAAAATACAAAAACTACAAATTCATCACAGTTTATATAAAAATTAAATTATCGGTCTGACAGCTGCTGACATGAGTAAACACTCAAGCGATGTTTTTTTTGCCCTCAGAGTGGAGTAGAGTTTATTTAACCCTTGAACAACACATGGTTCTGCCCAGACATATTTCATTTTTGAGCGTTAATTAAACACACTTCTAGTTTAGGTGGATACCTGTATTTCCCGGTAGCCGCCGAAAATATTGTTGGCTTTCTATTTAAAAAAAAAATCTAAAATATCGTTTCAACACGAAGAAAACTGCAAAAAATTCCCCCTCGAACAAACACATATGCCTGGCCAGACCCCTATACAATTTGTACGAAATAAATTATTGTTATACACATTTTGCGTTATTTTTCTGCAAATACAATGCATATTGTTGTTTCCAGGTATTTTTTTTATATTTTGGGTTGTTTTTATGTGAATTCAATGCAGATGTTTGCTTCCAGGTAGTTTTTGTGTTCATTTTTCTCTTATTTCTTTCTTTCGTTTGTGATTTTGGTTTTGAGTTCAGTTAGTTTATTATTGAGTGCTGAACATACAACATCGACGGTCCGAAATATAAATTTTTTGTGCGGAAACTATAGTGAAATTATTACTATTGTTATGGCAGAGGATTTTGAATTTGTGTACAATACGCGCTTGCGTACAAACAGCATTACTGATTGACAATTTCCAACAACAACTTTCATAGAAGAAGTCGAAGAACTAGATTTTTTTGAAGACCAAAGCGGTGAAAACACAGATTTTGTGCCCGAAAATGACGCCTCGGACATTGAATATGAATTTTAAATTGAAGCAAATGAAATATTCGACAGCGATGAAGAATCCGAAGAAGAAAGTGAGAATGCACCAACTCAAGCTGCAGACGGTTTTTTGCTTGGAAAAGATGGTACCAAGTGGAGTACAGCTGAATCCACTACAGTGAGATTCCGCCACCACAACATCATGCTTTTCAGAGGTTAACTTTGTGCGCCCACGGTATGGAAACAGCTGCTCATCGATGGTTACACTTTCGTATGGTTCAAAATTACTGTATTAAAATTATAGTACGACTATAGTCGTACGCGCGCATTTCGTCAACAAATCAACAAATCTGCTCCCATTCGCGACACATGGAACTTCTTGAATAACAATCTTGCCAGTAATTTTGAACCATACGAAGGTGTAACCATCGAAGAGCAGCTATTTCCATACCGTGGGCGCACAAAGTTCACGCAATACATCCCATCAAAGCCCGCAAAGAATGGCATAAAAGTATGGTGGGCATGCGACGCGGAAACCAAATATCCGTTGCAAGGATCCGTTGCAAGGAAAACTGTACACTGGTAAAGAGAGAGAACAACGAGAGACAAACCAAGGCGAAAATGTGCTCATGAGTTTGGCTAATCGATACGCCAACAGCGGCAGAACTATTATTGCTGATAACTTCTTTACAACATTAGACGCAGCTAAACGTCTTTCGTCGATTGGACTAGCATACGTTGGCATCATTAGATCCAACAAAAGCTGTCTTCCCAAAGAAGTGAAAAAAGACAGCCAACGATCAGTGTTTTCATCTGTGTTAGATTTCTATGATAACCTTGTATCACTGTGCAGCTACGTTCCAAAGAAGAAAAAGCAGTAAATCTACTATCCACTGTGCACTGCACCAAGAAAG
Organism: Dichetophora obliterata; assembly: GCA_963920525.1. Lineage (NCBI taxonomy): Eukaryota > Metazoa > Arthropoda > Insecta > Diptera > Sciomyzidae > Dichetophora > Dichetophora obliterata. The sequence goes on along the minus strand of OY986435.1, from coordinate 95,233,762 downwards.
TTGAAGGCGTAGCGAAAAAACCGGAAGCTATATTATTTTACAATTCAACAAAGGCCGGCGTTGATACAATGGACCAAATGGTAATGCATTACTCCACAAAACTATCAACCAGACGTTGGCCATTAGCATTTTTTGCAACATGATAGACGTCATGAGATTAGACGCTTACATCATATGCAATGAAAATACAGAAGGAACCAGAAAAGAGAAGCGACGAATGTTCTTGAACACGCTGAGTAAACAATTGGTGCTTGCTAATACTGATAATCGCATGAACAACAACAACCATATTTTGGGACAACATTCAACCCATTTGGCCATTGAATCTTTCTTTGGAAGGCCGTTGAATATTACAAGCAACATGCTGCCTAACCAACAAAGCGGCCCTAGTACACTGAATTCCAGAAAATATTGCAGAATTTGTGCCTCGCAAGACGAAAAGCTGCGTAGGAAGACACGTTTTACTGCACCAAATGCAGTAATCCTGTGTGCCTACAACATTCTAAAGTTGATTATACTTGTTTTTCATGCATTCCACAAAATGAATAAAAAAATTTTTACATTTAGGTAGCTACATATATCAACAAATCAAAAAAAAAGTCTAAAGACAAAAATAATAAACGAGCATACTTAGAAATTCAAAGTTACGGTTCCCTTTTTGCCATAAAAATGCATAAAAACGTATAGGGATCTGGCCAGGCATATGTGTTTGTTCGAAGGTTTCAGAATATGTGTTTGACGGGGGGTTAATCCGAATTCCACTTTTCACTTAACTAACATAGCACACTCAAGCACTTCACTCCACTCGTTCACTCGGTTTTTATTAATGCATCCCAATAAGTTCAATCACAGGTATTGAAAAAACATATTTACAGTGGCGGACAAAACTCTACGTACGACCCATTTTTCTTAAATTTAACAAGTTCTGTAGAATGAGAAGGAAAAGTAATGATTCAGGTTTGTTTTAAATCTTATTATTGTATAACAAATAACACAAAAATACTCCAGTTATAACTTTTGAAGTTATTCGCTTAAAACTGAAAAAAGGAACTGACAAAAGTGTTTCACTCTTTTTGCTAATTTTCTCTGCTGAAACATTACGGTAAATTAACGGTAGTTTCTTTTTTGTGTATAGTTCGTATAATTCTTGGAATTTATTGCATTTTGGCATTTTAGAAAGTGTACGATCGGAAAAAGGGCTCCACGTAAAGAAATTTCTGCGGATGTGCAAAAATTAGTTATTAAACATAGAAATGAGAATAAATCACTTGGCGAAATAGCAAAATTATTTTGTTTAAGCAAATCAACTGTGCAGACCATAGTCAATAACTTTAAAAAATCATGTTCCGTGAGAGTAAACCGCGCACTGGTACTCCGAAAAAGCTTGACCGTAGAGACGTTTCATTCATTCGCAAAGAAGTGGACGGAAATTCCAAAGTTCATGTCACTAAGTTGGCCCATTACATAGCTGAGAGATCCAAAACTGTTTTTCACCCTCGCACAGTAATAAGGACCCTCAATAATGAAGGATTTAACTGCACAACTCCTCGCAAAAAGCCCCTTATAAGCGACAAAAACCGGAAACTTCGCTTGGAGTTCGCAAACAAGCATATAAATAAGAGAATTGACTTCTAGAAACATGTTCTATTTACGGATGAGTCCAAATACAACATATTTGGATACGACGGTAAAGCCAAAGTTTGGAGAAAACCGAACACTGATATGGATCCCAAGCACCTAATGCCGACTGTGAAGCATGGTGGTTGCAGTGTAATGGTCTGGGGAGCAGTTGCAGCCTCAGGCGTTGGAAATCTGGTATTAGTTGAAGACATTATGGATCGCTTCCAATACAAGTTCATATTGGAACACAATTTGAAGCCATCCGTGGAAAAGTTATGCCTAGGAACGAGCTGGATCTTCCAACAGGACAATAATCCTATGCATACTTCGTAGGTAGTGAAGGATTGGCTGCTTATTATGCTCCACGACAGCTGTACTCACCTCAACAAAGCCCGGACTTGAACATAATCAGCCCAATCATGAAACATTTTCTCCCGGGAGTTGTAAAAAGGAGTTTCCGGTTTTAAGATAGCAGATAAAAACATATCATTTTTTTATTTTACACTAATGAATATTGGCGGTTGATAAAGAAAATTGCATTAAAAAGTTTTTAAGCTTAATCTTAAAAACGGAAACTCCCTTTAACAACTCCCGGGAGAAAATGTTTCATGTTTGGGCTGAATAGAACAGGTGTGGGAAATTTTGGAGCGAAATATCCGAAAGCACGCTATAAGTGGTGCTCCAACTCTAAAAGAGATGCTACAAGAGGAGTGGCAGATAATAACGCCGGAAGAGCTTGAAAATTTAGTAGCTTCAATGCTTTTTTCATATTATTTATCATTTTTTAAATTCGTACGTACACTTTTGTCAATGCCTTTTTTTGAGTTTTTTGTGAATAACTTTAAAAGTTAATATTGGAGATATATATTATTTTGTTATCTATAGTATTATATACAAATGAAACTTTTAAAAAGTTAGCATGTGTGTGGCTGCCGGTAAATTCAGGAACCGCTGAACGGATTTATGTGAAATTTTCACTGTTCTAATCAGAATTGATAATAGATGATTCATGTTTACTAAAAATGTTGATATATATAACAGCGAACAAGTAATTGACTGAGAAATTGGCTTAAATCTCAATTTTTGGTGAAATTCGTCACATTTTCCGATTTTCTGCCTTAACAGTAAAATATATCTGAAAATGTCTTATGCAAGGTGGCTGTATTTTTGTGGTAATAGCACTGTCATTGGTCTTGCGCATGGCTATTAACGTACTTGTGCTCCGTGTGCCTTTTGGGTTGATTTTTGGAATTTAACTACGAGTTATTTTTTGTTGTTTTTAGACATATTTTTTCAAAAAATTCAAGTCTCAAAAATAATTTATGTGAAAAAATACCCAAATATTTCTTTCCAATCAAAACTTATTGCTAAAAATTTATTTTTTCATACCATTGACTATCTATATTAACCCAATAAGGTCGATGATGCCATCTTGCGTCACTAAGTCGGATATTTTAAAACTGATGGTATCACACAAAAAGAAGTTAAAGTTAAAATGAAGACAAAATTAGGCCAAGTGTGAAAAAATAGTCCCGACTATAATTATTTAATAAAATTAATTTTTGTATTAAATTTAATATGAAATATATCTTATATATAATTATTTAATTTTAAATAATAAATAGAGCGTTGGAATTTCGCCTAGCTTCAGTTTTTTGCTGCCAATACAGGAGCTGTCGAAATGCCGAGCAAAGGCTCGACTGTAAGCGTTTCATTTACTTTGCTCCAAATCCTATTTTTTACGTTTTTGAGTTTAATTTCGGCTCGGCTCAGCAATAAGCGTTCACTATTAACACATCCTTACAAATTGCATGATTTGAGTGGTTTTAAAACACCAACGATTCAAAGCAAAAACTGCAAAATAAATTCATAGGTTACACATAATTTTCTTTAAGAATTAATTAATAAAGATTAATCAAAGAATTAATACCTATAAAGAGTTATAAAAAAATAATCTGTTCAGCGCTTACCTGGCTTCAAATTTCGTGAGTCTCCTTTTATATAATAGTATAGATATAGATGTACTATATCCCGATAATATTTTCCCTCAGGAATCTATTTTCGTTTCATATAAAAAACAAAATTTTCATTTGTGGTATTTAACACGAATAAAAAGTTTTTGAAAGATTTGTAATTTTCAAAAATCATGTTTTAAAATAAGTAGTTTTGGGTTATACATTGTTCTAACAATCTTAGATTAAAGATTTATTAATGAATTTCCTAACACCACATCTAGCAGTACATTCTTAGCAATACCTATTAACTAATGCGCACACACTTCATAATAAGTTTTACATTCATTCTCAACTTTACTGCGGCCGGGCAAAATAAAATTTGCAAGAAACAAATAGTTTTCGCTCCACCTTTCTGTAAATTCATATGTCAGTTTTGTTCCAGCTTAAAAATATTTGTTTTTTTAACTATTCATCTGCATTTTTACATGTCCGTCTATTTACCTGTATTCAAAATTATCCGTCTATCGGTATGTTTGCTTTTGACAGCCCGTTCACAACACATTTTTTTAATTTTGCAATATTCAGATCACAAAAAAATCACCTTAAGTTTTATAAGAATATTCAGAGCACAAAAAAATCACCTTAAGTTTTATAAGAATTTTGCAAAAAGCAGTTTACTATGTAAGGTAGATGTCATCAGTTGTTTAGCGGCCATGCCTGAACAAATGTAATTTACAAGTCGTGTTGTAAATTTGTATCGAAACATAATAAAAGGAAGCTTCTTATAATAATACTTGGTGTAAGTTTACTTGAAGTTTAAATTACAAGCGTTTTCAAAGCATGATTGGAAAATGCTTACAGATGTAATTGTTTCACAACTTCCACATTATTGTGGAATTTGGAATTCCCTAAGCACTAAAAATTACAATTGCAATAAGAAATAAAGTTCCATCACTAACAATTGATGTCAGTGCCTTGTGTTCAGTGATAATTCCAACACATTCTTTTAGAATTTCATAATACTTAAATAATTTTTAATATTTTGTTAGTTACACCAATGTGCTTTAATGAAAATTTATATTGAATAGTCCACATAGTTTTATTTATATTCTCTTTTTTAAGTGGCAATGTGTTTAACGGCAGTATATTATAGATAAATTTCCTATAGATTTGGATGTGATGGTCTTTCGTATGGATTAATTTTACTGAGAAGATAAATTTGTGCTCTTATGTTAACTGCGAGCACATACGATTTCTTAAAAACAGGTGTTAAAAGCTTACAATAATACTTGCTTCCCATTATTTAATAAATTTTTTAATAATATTTTTATAACACTTTTTTCCAATTTTTTATAAACAGTTGTAAATAACTTACAATAACACTTATTATTTAACAATTATTTTCAATAATACTTTTACAACACTTTTTTCCAATTGCAAAGAAAGTATTGTAGAAAGCTTATTTACAACACTTATATCCAATTGAATTGTAAACGATTGTAATAATATTATAGTAAGGAATATTATTGCTTATTCTACAATCACTTGAAAGCATTTTACAACCATTTTTACAAGCTTTTTCCAAGCACAATGCTTACGCTTGTAAACTTACTACAAGCTTATTCTTAGCTTGTTTGGCAGATTGGGGCAATAGAAGCAACGAGAAACACTATAGCAGAGGAAAGGAGAGATAAAGCATGGCAGAATTAGAGAAGGTTAATGCATTTCAGACTGCGCTCTCTTTCTCATAGCCAGAATTGTCAAACTCAAGCATTTTGCTATTCTTGCCTATTTTCGCTTTCTTATTGCATTCTCATCGTTTTCAGATTTTGTATGAGCTGTCAACTTCGTTTTGACAGTTGCGGCAGTCTCCCTCTCCAAAATGCATATACCTTCTCTAATTCTGCCATGAGATAAAGCTGTATGCTGCTTGTCACGGTTGCCACTTTTGTGGGAAAAATCCCATTTGTGGTTATTTTTAATTGCTGTGGGAAATGGGAATTCCCATGGGATTTTTTAATTGAGTGTTGTTTTTTAATTCACATGGGTTTTTTTTTGTTTTGAAGGATTTATTTTTCAGTTAAAATATGCATATATATACATAAAAGTGCACATTTTTCATATTTTGTTCATTGTCAAAATCGTCTCAACATGTATATGATTTTCGCAACGAATTCGTTAAGATTTCGGTTATTTTGGTTTGGTGGGAAGATCTTTCACTCTTGACATAATTAAATGCATTGGAAAAATATGTTTCAGTGAATTTTTTTTTTTCTTTTTATCAATATACAAAATTGGTATATCTTAAAATTAATTTGTGATTGGCCCTTATTACTGCTTTTGAAGTAATATTTGCAGGTTATCGAACAACGAGTATCGAACGTCAAACCCTGTCGAAATGTTCGTTGTTCATCGAATTTTCAGTCGAATAGAATTTTGCTTTTGATGCGGTGCGTGATGAGCAATAATTGTTAATAAGATAAGAATTTCGTGATTGTATTTATCTTTTTAAAGATTAAAAGCTAATTTGGAACTTTTTTTGTAAACTTTATACAGGTTTAAGGTGCATAAAGCAAATATTTTTTATTGAATATTATTACCAAAAGACTAATTAAAACACAGACGACGAAATATACTAGTTCTTTTTAATTTTATGTTTCATTTTTGACAATTTGCTATGTCTGTATTATTTACTGTGGTTTATCGTGGTTTTTTAAATACAAATGGGATTTTTCGTGGTTTTTTTATTTGCGTGTGATTTTCGACGTTATTTTAAATGTCCGTGGAATTTTTTTGGTTCTTTTTGACTGCGATGGGATTTTTTCAATTTAATACCATGGGAATTTTAGCGGTTATTAATTTTTGCTATTGTGAAAAAGGTTTTTCGTGGAAATTTGAGATGGCAACCGTTCTGCTTGTGTCTAACAATTTAATGAAGCAATGATATTTATGTGTCGTTTTAAGAGTGGTTTTAAAAATAAGGATGGAAGATTTTAAGTTAAACATGCGGCTTTATATTAGTAAAAGAATTACTAAAATCGATTCAGTAGTTTTTACGTTTAGCGTCGTCGCAGATACGTAAGAACCCTTTTATATAATAGTATAGAAGATATATATACACTCCGAGACAAAAAAATAGCACCTTGGAATTTTTTAAAATTTTATTGAAAGCGATTAAAATTAAAAATTTGGTTTAACTATAAAGTTGTAATGTATACACTTCTACATTATAAAATACAAAAACAAACAATTATAAAACATATTTAAAAGATACACACCTTTACGGTACGTATCACCTTTATTGTATTAGGTCTGTTTCCGTACTCTACACTGTGTAAGATTTGTGTAACTTCTGGTAAGCTCGAACTGAGAGAGTAAAAATGAAATTTGAGAATTGTAACGTGACGTTACAAATATTATATACTTTTTATATACTAAATAAACTATAATATTAAATAATTTCGATGTACATATATGTTCATATTATATCACTCAAATATTCCTACTTATTATTATAAATATAAAGACGTTACAAATATTATATTTTTATACACTACGTAAACTATAATATTAAATATTATCGATATATATATATTCATATTGTACTACTTAAATATTTCTACTTATTATTATTAAAGCAGCAATAACACACAACCGCACTACGACACCAGACCATAGAAACAAACACACGCTACATACCTACTCAATAAAACTAAATGACAACACACAACCGCACTACTGCATAAGCCACTAATTAATACGCACACCACCTATCTATGCATAGCCAGGCAGGCCAAAGACAAAACTGAACGTATAATTCCCAACTGGTTTTCTGTCCATATCGAATAAAAGTGCGACACAAAACCAACCAAAGCAGTCTTGCTTTAGGTAAGCTATACTTAATGACTCAATGGCGAGCCAGCTTGCTGGTTCTTCCCTTTGAGTCTCTGCTTGAGATGTCGCACTTGCGGTGAGAACCAGTCCGTGGTTCGTCCAACGCAGTCGGCATACTCTATATTTTTGGTCGCAGTGACTCAATGGCGAGCTAGCTTGCTGTTTCTTCCCTTTGAGTCTCTGCTTGAGATGTCGCACTTGCGGTGAGAACCAAACTTTGGTTCGTCCAACGCAGTCGGCATACTCTAATTGGGATTTGCTTGGTTTGGTTGCAGGGACTCGATGGCGAGCCAGCTTGCTGGTTCTTCCCTTTGAGTCTCCGTTTGATGACGTCGCACTTGCGTTGAGAATCTGTCTTTGGTTCGTCCAACGCAGTCCGGCATATATTAACTTTCTAAAAATATTAATAAGGCAGTCTTGCTTTAGGGGCCCTGGCAGGATTCACCGATTTACCGATCTACCGATTACCGATCTTCGCTTTAGGGGCCCTGGCAGGATTCACCAATTCACCGACTTACCGATCTTCCGATTTACCGATCTACCGAATACCGATCTACCGAATACTGATTACCGATTCACCGATCTTCCGATTTACCGATCTACCGATTACCGATTGCTGATAACCGATTCACCGATTTACCGATCCACCGATTACCGAATACCGATCTACCGAATTACCGATTACCTATTCACCGATTCACCGATTTACCGATTAACCGAATACCGATTTTGCCGCCAGCTGGACCTACAACCTCCGACCATTCGACCGCTTACATTCACTGTTACCCAAACTGCTGACGTTACGCTGCATTAAGTATTTTTAAGGAGAATAAATCAATAAAATACAGAATTATAATATTAAACCAACACCAACTGCGTTCTCATTTGATGAAAGTTTGTGGATCTTTCACTCGATCCTGGCACGGCTGAGCTGACCTCAGCCATAAGATAAAACCACTGTTACAGAATATTAGCAAAAGTACGGAAACAGCTTCTAGCAAGTTTCGAGCACAAAACAGCTGATTCTGACAGCAGACGAGTCAAACGTAAAATGGCGCCAATTGAAATTGTTTCGTGAAATTTTTTTAAGCTATAAAATCTTTTAAGCTATGTTTTAAGTTATAAAATTACTTATGTTGACTTTATATGATTTAAATACAAATTCTAAATGTTTGATAGTTTAAATCATACTTGATTTTAAATACAAATTCTAGTTGTTTGATAGTTTAAAATCGTTTATTGAGCTTAAGGTCAAAGTTAGAACAATTAATTGTTCTAACGAATTTTTCCAAAGAAACAACAACAACAACAAAGTTTTTTTCAATATGAAAAGGAAAAAATCACTAGCTGATCTGATTGCAATTTCTACTCTGCTAAAAGCGTCATCAGAAATCTTTGTGATACCCGTGCAAGCGCGCGCTAACGCACTGCACCATCGGGGCGATGAGATTTGAAGCGTCAATTTCTCAGTTTTTCCTCCATTTCATAATGTCACATTTGTTGTTGTATTTCTGTTTTACTTTAGTTTCTATGCTTATGTTATTATATGTAGTCCAACAGCCTGCTGGAAGTCTGCACTAACAAAGCATGTTTACTGAAGTTGTTTTTAGAATTTTTGCTGATTTTGTTTTCAGCTGTTTCCGTTTGGTCGAGCTCTACCATTTGATTAAAGTTTTTTCTAAATGACCTCTATATTAATTATGTTGACTTTATATGATTTAAATACAAATTCTAAATGTTTGATAGTTTAAATCATACTTGATTTTAAATACAAATTCTAGTTGTTTGATAGTTTAAAATCGTTTATTGAGCTTAAGGTCAAAGTTAGAACAATTAATTGTTCTAACGAATTTTTCCAAAGAAACAACAACAACAACAAAGTTTTTTTCAATATGAAAAGGAAAAAATCACTAGCTGATCTGATTGCAATTTCTACTCTGCTAAAAGCGTCATCAGAAATCTTTGTGATACCCGTGCAAGCGCGCGCTAACGCACTGCACCATCGGGGCGATGAGATTTGAAGCGTCAATTTCTCAGTTTTTCCTCCATTTCATAATGTCACATTTGTTGTTGTATTTCTGTTTTACTTTAGTTTCTATGCTTATGTTATTATATGTAGTCCAACAGCCTGCTGGAAGTCTGCACTAACAAAGCATGTTTGAAGTTGTTTTTAGAATTTTTGCTGATTTTGTTTTCAGCTGTTTCCGTTTGGTCGAGCTCTACCATTTGATTAAAGTTTTTTCTAAATGACCTCTAAATTAATTATGTTGACTTTATATGATTTAAATACAAATTCTAAATGTTTGATAGTTTAAATCATACTTGATTTTAAATACAAATTCTAGTTGTTTGATAGTTTAAAATCGTTTATTGAGCTTAAGGTCAAAGTTAGAACAATTAATTGTTCTAACGAATTTTTCCAAAGAAACAACAACAACAACAAAGTTTTTTTTTCAATATGAAAAGGAAAAAATCACTAGCTGATCTGATTGCAATTTCTACTCTGCTAAAAGCGTCATCAGAAATCTTTGTGATACCCGTGCAAGCGCGCGCTAACGCACTGCACCATCGGGGCGATGAGATTTGAAGCGTCAATTTCTCAGTTTTTCCTCCATTTCATAATGTCACATTTGTTGTTGTATTTCTGTTTTACTTTAGTTTCTATGCTTATGTTATTATATGTAGTCCAACAGCCTGCTGGAAGTCTGCACTAACAAAGCATGTTTACTGAAGTTGTTTTTAGAATTTTTGCTGATTTTGTTTTCAGCTGTTTCCGTTTGGTCGAGCTCTACCATTTGATTAAAGTTTTTTCTAAATGACCTCTATATTAATTATGTTGACTTTATATGATTTAAATACAAATTCTAAATGTTTGATAGTTTAAATCATACTTGATTTTAAATACAAATTCTAGTTGTTTGATAGTTTAAAATCGTTTATTGAGCTTAAGGTCAAAGTTAGAACAATTAATTGTTCTAACGAATTTTTCCAAAGAAACAACAACAACAACAAAGTTTTTTTCAATATGAAAAGGAAAAAATCACTAGCTGATCTGATTGCAATTTCTACTCTGCTAAAAGCGTCATCAGAAATCTTTGTGATACCCGTGCAAGCGCGCGCTAACGCACTGCACCATCGGGGCGATGAGATTTGAAGCGTCAATTTCTCAGTTTTTCCTCCATTTCATAATGTCACATTTGTTGTTGTATTTCTGTTTTACTTTAGTTTCTATGCTTATGTTATTATATGTAGTCCAACAGCCTGCTGGAAGTCTGCACTAACAAAGCATGTTTACTGAAGTTGTTTTTAGAATTTTTGCTGATTTTGTTTTCAGCTGTTTCCGTTTGGTCGAGCTCTACCATTTGATTAAAGTTTTTTCTAAATGACCTCTATATTAATTATGTTGACTTTATATGATTTAAATACAAATTCTAAATGTTTGATAGTTTAAATCATACTTGATTTTAAATACAAATTCTAGTTGTTTGATAGTTTAAAATCGTTTATTGAGCTTAAGGTCAAAGTTAGAACAATTAATTGTTCTAACGAATTTTTCCAAAGAAACAACAACAACAACAAAGTTTTTTTCAATATGAAAAGGAAAAAATCACTAGCTGATCTGATTGCAATTTCTACTCTGCTAAAAGCGTCATCAGAAATCTTTGTGATACCCGTGCAAGCGCGCGCTAACGCACTGCACCATCGGGGCGATGAGATTTGAAGCGTCAATTTCTCAGTTTTTCCTCCATTTCATAATGTCACATTTGTTGTTGTATTTCTGTTTTACTTTAGTTTCTATGCTTATGTTATTATATGTAGTCCAACAGCCTGCTGGAAGTCTGCACTAACAAAGCATGTTTACTGAAGTTGTTTTTAGAATTTTTGCTGATTTTGTTTTCAGCTGTTTCCGTTTGGTCGAGCTCTACCATTTGATTAAAGTTTTTTCTAAATGACCTCTATATTAATTATGTTGACTTTATATGATTTAAATACAAATTCTAAATGTTTGATAGTTTAAATCATACTTGATTTTAAATACAAATTCTAGTTGTTTGATAGTTTAAAATCGTTTATTGAGCTTAAGGTCAAAGTTAGAACAATTAATTGTTCTAACGAATTTTTCCAAAGAAACAACAACAACAACAAAGTTTTTTTCAATATGAAAAGGAAAAAATCACTAGCTGATCTGATTGCAATTTCTACTCTGCTAAAAGCGTCATCAGAAATCTTTGTGATACCCGTGCAAGCGCGCGCTAACGCACTGCACCATCGGGGCGATGAGATTTGAAGCGTCAATTTCTCAGTTTTTCCTCCATTTCATAATGTCACATTTGTTGTTGTATTTCTGTTTTACTTTAGTTTCTATGCTTATGTTATTATATGTAGTCCAACAGCCTGCTGGAAGTCTGCACTAACAAAGCATGTTTACTGAAGTTGTTTTTAGAATTTTTGCTGATTTTGTTTTCAGCTGTTTCCGTTTGGTCGAGCTCTACCATTTGATTAAAGTTTTTTCTAAATGACCTCTATATTAATTATGTTGACTTTATATGATTTAAATACAAATTCTAAATGTTTGATAGTTTAAATCATACTTGATTTTAAATACAAATTCTAGTTGTTTGATAGTTTAAAATCGTTTATTGAGCTTAAGGTCAAAGTTAGAACAATTAATTGTTCTAACGAATTTTTCCAAAGAAACAACAACAACAACAAAGTTTTTTTCAATATGAAAAGGAAAAAATCACTAGCTGATCTGATTGGAATTTCTACTCTGCTAAAAGCGTCATCAGAAATCTTTGTGATACCCGTGCAAGCGCGCGCTAACGCACTGCACCATCGGGGCGATGAGATTTGAAGCGTCAATTTCTCAGTTTTTCCTCCATTTCATAATGTCACATTTGTTGTTGTATTTCTGTTTTACTTTAGTTTCTATGCTTATGTTATTATATGTAGTCCAACAGCCTGCTGGAAGTCTGCACTAACAAAGCATGTTTACTGAAGTTGTTTTTAGAATTTTTGCTGATTTTGTTTTCAGCTGTTTCCGTTTGGTCGAGCTCTACCATTTGATTAAAGTTTTTTCTAAATGACCTCTATATTAATTATGTTGACTTTATATGATTTAAATACAAATTCTAAATGTTTGATAGTTTAAATCATACTTGATTTTAAATACAAATTCTAGTTGTTTGATAGTTTAAAATCGTTTATTGAGCTTAAGGTCAAAGTTAGAACAATTAATTGTTCTAACGAATTTTTCCAAAGAAACAACAACAACAACAAAGTTTTTTTTTCAATATGAAAAGGAAAAAATCACTAGCTGATCTGATTGCAATTTCTACTCTGCTAAAAGCGTCATCAGAAATCTTTGTGATACCCGTGCAAGCGCGCGCTAACGCACTGCACCATCGGGGCGATGAGATTTGAAGCGTCAATTTCTCAGTTTTTCCTCCATTTCATAATGTCACATTTGTTGTTGTATTTCTGTTTTACTTTAGTTTCTATGCTTATGTTATTATATGTAGTCCAACAGCCTGCTGGAAGTCTGCACTAACAAAGCATGTTTACTGAAGTTGTTTTTAGAATTTTTGCTGATTTTGTTTTCAGCTGTTTCCGTTTGGTCGAGCTCTACCATTTGATTAAAGTTTTTTCTAAATGACCTCTATATTAATTATGTTGACTTTATATGATTTAAATACAAATTCTAAATGTTTGATAGTTTAAATCATACTTGATTTTAAATACAAATTCTAGTTGTTTGATAGTTTAAAATCGTTTATTGAGCTTAAGGTCAAAGTTAGAACAATTAATTGTTCTAACGAATTTTTCCAAAGAAACAACAACAAAGTTTTTTTCAATATGAAAAGGAAAAAATCACTAGCTGATCTGATTGCAATTTCTACTCTGCTAAAAGCGTCATCAGAAATCTTTGTGATACCCGTGCAAGCGCGCGCTAACGCACTGCACCATCGGGGCGATGAGATTTGAAGCGTCAATTTCTCAGTTTTTCCTCCATTTCATAATGTCACATTTGTTGTTGTATTTCTGTTTTACTTTAGTTTCTATGCTTATGTTATTATATGTAGTCCAACAGCCTGCTGGAAGTCTGCACTAACAAAGCATGTTTACTGAAGTTGTTTTTAGAATTTTTGCTGATTTTGTTTTCAGCTGTTTCCGTTTGGTCGAGCTCTACCATTTGATTAAAGTTTTTTCTAAATGACCTCTAAATTAATTATGTTGACTTTATATGATTTAAATACAAATTCTAAATGTTTGATAGTTTAAATCATACTTGATTTTAAATACAAATTCTAGTACTTTAATCAAATGGTAGAGCTCGACCAAACGGAAACAGCTGAAAACAAAATCAGCAAAAATTCTAAAAACAACTTCAGTAAACATGCTTTGTTAGTGCAGACTTCCAGCAGGCTGTTGGACTACATATAATAACATAAGCATAGAAACTAAAGTAAAACAGAAATACAACAACAAATGTGACATTATGAAATGGAGGAAAAACTGAGAAATTGACGCTTCAAATCTCATCGCCCCGATGGTGCAGTGCGTTAGCGCGCGCTTGCACGGGTATCACAAAGATTTCTGACGACGCTTTTAGCAGAGTAGAAATTGCAATCAGATCAGCTAGTGATTTTTTCCTTTTCATATTGAAAAAAACTTTGTTGTTGTTGTTGTTTCTTTGGAAAAATTCGTTAGAACAATTAATTGTTCTAACTTTGACCTTAAGCTCAATAAACGATTTTAAACTATCAAACAACTAGAATTTGTATTTAAAATCAAGTATGATTTAAACTATCAAACATTTAGAATTTGTATTTAAATCATATAAAGTCAACATAATTAATATAGAGGTCATTTAGAAAAAACTTTAATCAAATGGTAGAGCTCGACCAAACGGAAACAGCTGAAAACAAAATCAGCAAAAATTCTAAAAACAACTTCAGTAAACATGCTTTGTTAGTGCAGACTTCCAGCAGGCTGTTGGACTACATATAATAACATAAGCATAGAAACTAAAGTAAAACAGAAATACAACAACAAATGTGACATTATGAAATGGAGGAAAAACTGAGAAATTGACGCTTCAAATCTCATCGCCCCGATGGTGCAGTGCGTTAGCGCGCGCTTGCACGGGTATCACAAAGATTTCTGATGACGCTTTTAGCAGAGTAGAAATTGCAATCAGATCAGCTAGTGATTTTTTCCTTTTCATATTGAAAAAAACTTTGTTGTTGTTGTTGTTTCTTTGGAAAAATTCGTTAGAACAATTAATTGTTCTAACTTTGACCTTAAGCTCAATAAACGATTTTAAACTATCAAACAACTAGAATTTGTATTTAAAATCAAGTATGATTTAAACTATCAAACATTTAGAATTTGTATTTAAATCATATAAAGTCAACATAATTAATATAGAGGTCATTTAGAAAAAACTTTAATCAAATGGTAGAGCTCGACCAAACGGAAACAGCTGAAAACAAAATCAGCAAAAATTCTAAAAACAACTTCAGTAAACATGCTTTGTTAGTGCAGACTTCCAGCAGGCTGTTGGACTACATATAATAACATAAGCATAGAAACTAAAGTAAAACAGAAATACAACAACAAATGTGACATTATGAAATGGAGGAAAAACTGAGAAATTGACGCTTCAAATCTCATCGCCCCGATGGTGCAGTGCGTTAGCGCGCGCTTGCACGGGTATCACAAAGATTTCTGATGACGCTTTTAGCAGAGTAGAAATTGCAATCAGATCAGCTAGTGATTTTTTCCTTTTCATATTGAAAAAACTTTGTTGTTGTTGTTGTTTCTTTGGAAAAATTCGTTAGAACAATTAATTGTTCTAACTTTGACCTTAAGCTCAATAAACGATTTTAAACTATCAAACAACTAGAATTTGTATTTAAAATCAAGTATGATTTAAACTATCAAACATTTAGAATTTGTATTTAAATCATATAAAGTCAACATAATTAATATAGAGGTCATTTAGAAAAAACTTTAATCAAATGGTAGAGCTCGACCAAACGGAAACAGCTGAAAACAAAATCAGCAAAAATTCTAAAAACAACTTCAGTAAACATGCTTTGTTAGTGCAGACTTCCAGCAGGCTGTTGGACTACATATAATAACATAAGCATAGAAACTAAAGTAAAACAGAAATACAACAACAAATGTGACATTATGAAATGGAGGAAAAACTGAGAAATTGACGCTTCAAATCTCATCGCCCCGATGGTGCAGTGCGTTAGCGCGCGCTTGCACGGGTATCACAAAGATTTCTGATGACGCTTTTAGCAGAGTAGAAATTGCAATCAGATCAGCTAGTGATTTTTTCCTTTTCATATTGAAAAAAACTTTGTTGTTGTTGTTGTTTCTTTGGAAAAATTCGTTAGAACAATTAATTGTTCTAACTTTGACCTTAAGCTCAATAAACGATTTTAAACTATCAAACAACTAGAATTTGTATTTAAAATCAAGTATGATTTAAACTATCAAACATTTAGAATTTGTATTTAAATCATATAAAGTCAACATAATTAATATAGAGGTCATTTAGAAAAAACTTTAATCAAATGGTAGAGCTCGACCAAACGGAAACAGCTGAAAACAAAATCAGCAAAAATTCTAAAAACAACTTCAGTAAACATGCTTTGTTAGTGCAGACTTCCAGCAGGCTGTTGGACTACATATAATAACATAAGCATAGAAACTAAAGTAAAACAGAAATACAACAACAAATGTGACATTATGAAATGGAGGAAAAACTGAGAAATTGACGCTTCAAATCTCATCGCCCCGATGGTGCAGTGCGTTAGCGCGCGCTTGCACGGGTATCACAAAGATTTCTGATGACGCTTTTAGCAGAGTAGAAATTGCAATCAGATCAGCTAGTGATTTTTTCCTTTTCATATTGAAAAAAACTTTGTTGTTGTTGTTGTTTCTTTGGAAAAATTCGTTAGAACAATTAATTGTTCTAACTTTGACCTTAAGCTCAATAAACGATTTTAAACTATCAAACAACTAGAATTTGTATTTAAAATCAAGTATGATTTAAACTATCAAACATTTAGAATTTGTATTTAAATCATATAAAGTCAACATAATTAATATAGAGGTCATTTAGAAAAAACTTTAATCAAATGGTAGAGCTCGACCAAACGGAAACAGCTGAAAACAAAATCAGCAAAAATTCTAAAAACAACTTCAGTAAACATGCTTTGTTAGTGCAGACTTCCAGCAGGCTGTTGGACTACATATAATAACATAAGCATAGAAACTAAAGTAAAACAGAAATACAACAACAAATGTGACATTATGAAATGGAGGAAAAACTGAGAAATTGACGCTTCAAATCTCATCGCCCCGATGGTGCAGTGCGTTAGCGCGCGCTTGCACGGGTATCACAAAGATTTCTGATGACGCTTTTAGCAGAGTAGAAATTGCAATCAGATCAGCTAGTGATTTTTTCCTTTTCATATTGAAAAAAACTTTGTTGTTGTTGTTGTTTCTTTGGAAAAATTCGTTAGAACAATTAATTGTTCTAACTTTGACCTTAAGCTCAATAAACGATTTTAAACTATCAAACAACTAGAATTTGTATTTAAAATCAAGTATGATTTAAACTATCAAACATTTAGAATTTGTATTTAAATCATATAAAGTCAACATAATTAATATAGAGGTCATTTAGAAAAAACTTTAATCAAATGGTAGAGCTCGACCAAACGGAAACAGCTGAAAACAAAATCAGCAAAAATTCTAAAAACAACTTCAGTAAACATGCTTTGTTAGTGCAGACTTCCAGCAGGCTGTTGGACTACATATAATAACATAAGCATAGAAACTAAAGTAAAACAGAAATACAACAACAAATGTGACATTATGAAATGGAGGAAAAACTGAGAAATTGACGCTTCAAATCTCATCGCCCCGATGGTGCAGTGCGTTAGCGCGCGCTTGCACGGGTATCACAAAGATTTCTGACGACGCTTTTAGCAGAGTAGAAATTGCAATCAGATCAGCTAGTGATTTTTTCCTTTTCATATTGAAAAAAACTTTGTTGTTGTTGTTGTTTCTTTGGAAAAATTCGTTAGAACAATTAATTGTTCTAACTTTGACCTTAAGCTCAATAAACGATTTTAAACTATCAAACAACTAGAATTTGTATTTAAAATCAAGTATGATTTAAACTATCAAACATTTAGAATTTGTATTTAAATCATATAAAGTCAACATAATTAATATAGAGGTCATTTAGAAAAAACTTTAATCAAATGGTAGAGCTCGACCAAACGGAAACAGCTGAAAACAAAATCAGCAAAAATTCTAAAAACAACTTCAGTAAACATGCTTTGTTAGTGCAGACTTCCAGCAGGCTGTTGGACTACATATAATAACATAAGCATAGAAACTAAAGTAAAACAGAAATACAACAACAAATGTGACATTATGAAATGGAGGAAAAACTGAGAAATTGACGCTTCAAATCTCATCGCCCCGATGGTGCAGTGCGTTAGCGCGCGCTTGCACGGGTATCACAAAGATTTCTGATGACGCTTTTAGCAGAGTAGAAATTGCAATCAGATCAGCTAGTGATTTTTTCCTTTTCATATTGAAAAAAACTTTGTTGTTGTTGTTGTTTCTTTGGAAAAATTCGTTAGAACAATTAATTGTTCTAACTTTGACCTTAAGCTCAATAAACGATTTTAAACTATCAAACAACTAGAATTTGTATTTAAAATCAAGTATGATTTAAACTATCAAACATTTAGAATTTGTATTTAAATCATATAAAGTCAACATAATTAATATAGAGGTCATTTAGAAAAAACTTTAATCAAATGGTAGAGCTCGACCAAACGGAAACAGCTGAAAACAAAATCAGCAAAAATTCTAAAAACAACTTCAGTAAACATGCTTTGTTAGTGCAGACTTCCAGCAGGCTGTTGGACTACATATAATAACATAAGCATAGAAACTAAAGTAAAACAGAAATACAACAACAAATGTGACATTATGAAATGGAGGAAAAACTGAGAAATTGACGCTTCAAATCTCATCGCCCCGATGGTGCAGTGCGTTAGCGCGCGCTTGCACGGGTATCACAAAGATTTCTGATGACGCTTTTAGCAGAGTAGAAATTGCAATCAGATCAGCTAGTGATTTTTTCCTTTTCATATTGAAAAAAACTTTGTTGTTGTTGTTGTTTCTTTGGAAAAATTCGTTAGAACAATTAATTGTTCTAACTTTGACCTTAAGCTCAATAAACGATTTTAAACTATCAAACAACTAGAATTTGTATTTAAAATCAAGTATGATTTAAACTATCAAACATTTAGAATTTGTATTTAAATCATATAAAGTCAACATAATTAATATAGAGGTCATTTAGAAAAAACTTTAATCAAATGGTAGAGCTCGACCAAACGGAAACAGCTGAAAACAAAATCAGCAAAAATTCTAAAAACAACTTCAGTAAACATGCTTTGTTAGTGCAGACTTCCAGCAGGCTGTTGGACTACATATAATAACATAAGCATAGAAACTAAAGTAAAACAGAAATACAACAACAAATGTGACATTATGAAATGGAGGAAAAACTGAGAAATTGACGCTTCAAATCTCATCGCCCCGATGGTGCAGTGCGTTAGCGCGCGCTTGCACGGGTATCACAAAGATTTCTGATGACGCTTTTAGCAGAGTAGAAATTGCAATCAGATCAGCTAGTGATTTTTTCCTTTTCATATTGAAAAAAACTTTGTTGTTGTTGTTGTTTCTTTGGAAAAATTCGTTAGAACAATTAATTGTTCTAACTTTGACCTTAAGCTCAATAAACGATTTTAAACTATCAAACAACTAGAATTTGTATTTAAAATCAAGTATGATTTAAACTATCAAACATTTAGAATTTGTATTTAAATCATATAAAGTCAACATAATTAATATAGAGGTCATTTAGAAAAAACTTTAATCAAATAGTTATAAAATTACTTTAAATAATTTATTTATAGCTAAAAATTGGAAGATCAAAAGAAACTGCACTTTGTAAATTTATTTTTAGTAGCACAATTTGTGATTATTTGTGAAAAACATAAACAAACATTTGACATTTTGATGCTTCTTCTTATTGATGCTTGTTCTTAATTTACTCGAAGTCTTGAGTTCTAGCACTCTCTGTGCACATTCTGTGCTCGAGAGAGCGATTTTATGCTTGTTCTTCTTCTCCTATTTCTTACACAAGAAGTACGGAAACAGAAAATAGCGACTCCCAAGTCACACAGTGTGAGTACGGAAACAGACCTAATATACTAAGATAATATTCTAACAATAACAGCCCTATTCTGGCAGCTTAACTAAGCTCACCACATTAACAAAATAGTTAATATTAACTATTTGTTAAGGTTTCGTATTCTGCTGCAACTTTAAAAGCTCTTTTCCTTACAATTTTGTTAATAACAGAAAGAGTCTTAACAACGAATGAAATGTTTGTGCTTAGATAGAAAATTGTTGTGAAAATAATAAAAAAATACAAATTTTAATATTATATTGAGTTTAAATACATTAAACTGAAAAATGAAAGAATTTTTTACTTATTTTAAGTGTTGATAATGAAATCTTTCAGTAGCCGTGGCAAATTTTTCAAGCGCTTGCAAAGTCACAAGCTGCACTCGAAGCATCTGTTTATATAGCGCATCTCTTCTTTCAACAGGCATATCGATTTTCACCATGCATGGTGAACTTTAAAAGCTTTTTAAGCTTTTATGTTGTTAATGATTTTTAAGAATACCAACATTTACATAACATAACAAGCAGCTTAACAAGAGCTCCTTAACTATTTCTTGTTAAGTTAACAACCAGAATAGGGCTGTAAGAATATATGTTCATACCAAGCACTACTATCTATTTCATTCGCACACATGTTCTAATATTGCTGAATACAAAATATATGAAATTACATTTTTACTTTTACTCCTACACAAATACGTTAACATATGATTATGTTTACGTTTTCTAATAATCTAAGTCTACTCACTCACACACATTATACTACTATTACTAAGTTACAAATATGTATACGATATTCTACTATTACTTTTACTCTAATTTAAGAACATATGATTTTGTTTACTTTTTATATACAAAAACAATTGTTAACTAGTTTTAAGACAAAATACCGTTATACACATTATAAAAGAACGAACAAAATTCAAATAAAGTCAATCTAGTCTTGAGCTCTAACAGCTGCCAACTATTTTCATTTCAATAAGTCTTGAGCTTTAATAGCTGCCGACTTAAACCCTTTTAGCCTCTGCACTTTTTTAGTGAGCGGCATAAAAAAGGATATTTAAAATAGCGCCAGTGGCGAACTTCGCCGGCAACCAATTAGGCAGGTCCTAGAACTTTTTTTTATGAAACGCGAGTCCTTTTTTAATAATTTTTGAAATAAAAAGGCGATCCTGGGATATCGCCAAAAATATTATTACATGGCGATCCTGCAAGCATACTTCAAAGTAATAAGATTTAAAAACAAAATGAAAATGTATAGAAATTTCATTTAAAAATCGAACTTGCTGTTCAGAAAAAAACAAAAATATTTTCAGTAGTCCGACAAAAAGATAGCACAATATTATTCAAAAGCAAATAATCATAAGTAACCAATTTTTAATTTTTATAATATAAGTTTTTAGTATTGAGTTGAGCCTCCATTTGTTTTTTAAGTTTTTTGTAGTTATAAAAAAAAATGTTTGATGTATTTTCTCGGTATCGCTTCCCAAGTCGAAATTATGCTACTTTTAAGTTCCGGAATGGTATTATATTGCCTATTATCGGCATTGACTTCTCTTGCAAGGTAACACCAACAGTTTTCAATAATGTTCAGGTCAGGTAATCGTGCGGACCACTCCAATATTTCAATATTCTGTTCTCGAAAGAAATTTTTGAAGTGAAAACTTCTTTAGGCGCGTTGAAAGATTTTGGTAGAGGGTAATACTTTGGTTTGCGTCATCGTGTTTTTCCGAGGAACTCTCGTCATCAATACAGACAGCAAAGATAACAAGATAGGAAACATAGAAAACATAACCTTAAAAATGTTTGCATGTATTTGTGCATAAAAAAAAGACACAGTTTCGATAGTATCGTAAGTATAGACGTAGAATTCCTTTTTATAAAGAAAAATTCTGGTTTTTTCATGTATATTCTTCAAAACTTTTTTAAAGTATTTCATCTTCTAAATAAAAATTATTCAGAAACAAATTTGTTGTTGTTGTCCTTCTTTAAACTTACCTGATCTAAAAAGCTCACAATTAAATTCATGTAAAAATTTGTTTTGTTGTATTAAAAGTTTTCGTTTGATATTTATGGTGATGAATTTGTTGTTCTTTTTCATTTGTTTTTTTAGTTAAAACTAAATGTAATTCAAAGTTACGTTTATTTTATGGAAATAAATATGGGTAAATTTGAGTTATTTCTTTTTCCTGTAGTAAAAAGCAAAATGTGTATTTTAAAAGTAATTTAACTAAAATTTTAGCTAACAAAATAAATTTTTAATATGGAAAGAGTATAATGCATAATAAAAAAATTGGAATTTATTATGGCATTTAAAAACTAAATGTAGTTTTTAAAGCACAACGCATGCTTGGTAACGCATGCGCAAATTCGCGTAGTAGTATACATACATGCTGAAAATCGACATTCTTTTTATTTGTACTCCAACTCATGGCAGAATAACCCGGTAGGGCCGAGACAGAGAGGAATGAAGTAGAAAGCAGAGAAAAGCGAGATAGTTGTCAAATACAGCTGTTCATATCGAGTAAAAATTAAGAACATCTAAAAAAATTTCAACTAACTGAACCAACAACAATTACCAAGCAAATCTAAAACAACGACGCACAGAAAAGAGCATGATCACATCGGTTGAGCAGCGATAGAGGGGATGAACCGAATCGTCCACAGAAAATAAACAGAACTTTGCTTACTATGTCCCGCTTTTCACTCGTCACTCACGAAAATTCTCGAGCTTGCGGCGAAAGCAATTATTGCTCTTGGAGCAAGATCTCTTTGTCCCGCTTTTCACTCGGCAATGATTGCCTTTGCCGCAAGCAGTTTGTGGATTATTCGCCCGCATGAGGGGGTTTACGAAAGTCCCCTTTAAACCCGAGTAGTCGACAAACTACTTGGGGCGAAAGCAATTATTGCTCAAAGAATTGCCGAGTGAAAAACGGCCCTTTGCAGCACATGCAGAATCAAAGCAACAATATCAGCAGCTAGTAGCAACGTTGCCAGTTATGTTGGAAAATCCCATTCGTGGTAATTTTTAATTGCCCTTAGGAATTTTTGTTTTTGGATATTCCTATTAAATTTTTTAATTCAGCGTGGTATTTTTTAATTGGAGTGGAAATTCATTGGGGTATTATTTAAATTTCCGTGGGAGTTTGGTAATAATCTTCTTACAGTTTTTTCCTTTTTAGTAAACAAAGTTGCTTTGTGGTATTTCAAAATGTTTTTTAAATTGTTTGTGCATATGGGACTTAGTGTGGTATTTTTTAATGCGAATGAATATTTGTGGCAATTTTAAATGCATATGGAATTTGTGGTGGTATTTTTAAAACGCGTGGTATTTTTGTGGTAATTTTTAATGATCGTGAGATTTTTTTTTTTTTTTTTTATTGCGGCAGAAACTTTTTGTTTTATCTTTACAATGGTAATTTTTGTTGTATGTAATATATGTTATTGTGAAAAAAGTAACTTTTTGTCGGAATTGTTTTAAATTTTAACTGGCAACCTTGGCAGGTAGTAATAAATTTTTTTGTAGCCTCTAGCAACATGCAGCTGTATTCTCTATTGCATTACAACCCAACAAGCCATGAATGTTACTGTGCCAGCTAAACGGTACGTAAAACGGCAGCGTCTGATTTGCTGGTATGAAAACGACATGTTTTTGTACCTTTAAACCGTTCTCTATATAATTGTAGAGTCCTTATTTATATTTATCAAGAATCGAATTGAAATTGATTGTCATATTCGCTTGATGCGTCGTTTGTTCTTGTCTTTTTTCCCCTCTCTTTTTCACCCGTTCGCTAAGAAACTCTAAAATATGCATTGAATCTTGTATTGAAAACAAGGTAGTGCAGTTGAGTTGCCGTTCATTGGCCGCATTCTAGCCGAAAAAGTGCTCAAGAACTGTTCCACAACTTTCAGGCTGAATGGTATGCTCTCACAGAACATGTTCCTTGAGATGTCACAATTTATATAGCGAAAATATTTTATGCTACTTCGCTACTTGAGCACTTTTTCGGCTAGAATGCGGCCATTGTTTAGTTCCAAAAAGGAATTGTGCGGAGGACCTTTCGTAGGACAGGCTTTTATACTACTATAGTATTTTTATATATATATATATATATACATATCTACACATATATAGTTCATATATATGAACTAGTTAGCTCATTGAGGAAATTTAAAGAGTATTTATGTATATTTATATAATATCAATTACGTAATAAACCTGCAAAATAAATTAATATTTTTAGTAGTAATTGGATAATTAAAGTCTGCTTATCCTAATCATTCAATTTTTTAAACTGTTTAGAATCAATTTCTTATATGAATATAATTTATATGCTATAGATATTTCTTAATATTCTATTCTATTTTTAATACACAATGAAATATATATATGGTGCACATGTATATTGAGTTAGTTTTATGATATAAATAGATATAAATAAGCTTTAATTTTTTACATTAATTCAATAATGAAATAATTTAAATAAATTACTTTAATTATATGTATTTCTGATATGGTAACACTTTTGCTTAAAATAAATAGTTTCAGTAATATATAAAAATTTAATAAATTGCTATTAGCTCTTAACAAAAATAATTCTAATTTCAAATGCTGACTGTAGCTACACAATTAGAATTCACAACGTCTACAAAAAATTTCCAGCTAACTGCGCCAACAACAATTACCAAGGAAATCTACAAACAAGGACGCACAGAGAACAACAAGATCATAGCGGAACTTTTAGAATTTTTTGATTTTCATCCTACATGTTTTATTAATTAATTGTTCTAACTTTGAACTTAAGCTCAATAAACGATTTTAAACTATCAAACAACTAGAATTTGTATTTAAAATCAAGTATGATTTAAACTATCAAACATTTAGAATTTGTATTTAAATCATATAAAATCAACATAATAAATAACAAGGTCATTTAGGAAAAACTATAGTAAATTATTATTTTTGGAAAATGTTCAAATGCTTATTTTTTGTCGCGGACTGTATATATTTGCTATCGTTTAAGCTATCAATCTGATATTTTAAACACGTATTCTAGACATCGTGGACCTTTTTATAAAAAAAATAAATTTGAAAAATAAATTCAAATGAAAAAGATCCAAGTTATAAAAAGCATCAAAATGTATTGCCAGCACAATAATTCATTTAGATTAACCGTCTCAATTTGTGTAACGAAAATGCATTTGTATAACAAACGACAAGCAAGACACGAGAAGCAATAGAATTTCGTACAGAAGAAAATATTGTTTCTCGCGTGTTGCTTGTCCTTGTTGTGCTTCTTCGTGAAACAAAATAAAGCGGTGAGTGATTTCATTTACTAAGCACTAGATCTTTCTTTTTGTATGTACGCTGTGTTAACGCAACAATTGCGAGATAAATTCAATGGAACTTTGTTTTTATATCAGATGCTATGAAAATATATAGAACAATTGATTCTAGAGACAATTCAGACCTACTCCAGTCAGACTTGAAATCCTTTGAGGCTTGATGTTCTAAAAATAATATGTTTTTGAATCCTGATAAATGTCAAACTAGGATATTTTCGCGAAAAAGGAACAATTTAATTTTTGATTACAAATTTAAAGATACTGCTTTAAGTCGAGTAACTACCATCAAAGACCTTGGTATATGCATGGATTCTAAGTTGTCGTTTAGCATGCATATTGACAGCATTCGCAAGAAAGCATCTTCTATGCTTGGTTTTATAAAACGCTGTGCCAAAGAGTTTGATAGCTTAATAACAACTACAACGGTGTATTATTAAATTGCGCGTCCTCATTTAGAGTACGTAAGTCAAGTATGGTCCCCACAGTGCAATGTGCATGTTGATCGTATAGAAAGAATCCAAAAACGTTTTGTTCGGCTCTGAGAGGCTAAAGTGCATCTGACACATTTAACCTTCATCCACATGAGGATCGTTTAAAATTATTAAATATGCAATCTTTAAGTGAGAGAAGGAAATCTGGTGATATCGTCTACTTACACCAACTCATAACTGGTGTATTCGATTCTCCAGAACCAGGGGTCGTAACGGTTATGATTTTTTTCAAAAAAGTTAAAATTTGGCTTTTATTTTTTTTATCAAAAATAAAAGTTAAAATGTTACTTTTATTTTTTTGATCAAAAATAACAGTTAAAATTTTACTTTTATTTCTTCGATCAAAAAAAAAAGTTAAAATTTTACTTTTATTTTTTTGATAAAAAATAGTAGCTAAAATTTTAACTTTTATTTTTAATCGAAGAAATAAAAGTAAAATTTTAACTGTTATTTTTAATCAAAAAAATTAAAAGTAACATTTTAACTTCGAAAAAATAAGTCATATTTTTAATTTTATTTTTGATCGAAATAAAATCAATCAAAAAATGACGTTTATCTATAAATTTAGTTTTTTTTAAAATCAGCAAAATGAAAATCATTAAAGATTTTTATTCCTTTATTGCTTTATTCAAATATCGAAAAGACTAAAGGCAGGATTACACAAGCGTAAGGTAACGTAGCGCGACGTTGCCAATTGTCAAGCTAAAATCTGTTTAATGATAAATGTCTACAAGTCGTTACCGAAATCGTAACGTGGCGTGAGGCAGCGTAGAAGTCTGTAGAAAATAGATTTCTACGCAGCGTTACGATTTTTGACAGTTCGACAGCTGTGTTACAAGAGAAAAAATTTGTTTAACTTCACGTTTTTGTAAATTTTAATACTATATAAGAAAGGATGCAATCTTTTGTTGACGAGGAGAAGTAAATAAGCCAACTAGAATAAAATGAGTGCCCTGCACTACGGCGCCTGCACTACGTTTGATTACGATTTCGGTAATCGCTTATCCTCGAGGCAACGTCGCACTACGCTACATCCCGCTGCGCCACATCACGTTACGCTTGGGTAATCAAGCCTTAATTCTTTCCATCTGACTTTTTGAATTTCCAAAATAACTGTTATTTTCGGTCCCTGTCGATAACTTCTTTCCCTTATAAATTTTAACACTAACCGTAGAAGCAGTAGAACCGCTAACGTAATTTTTTTAACAACTGTAGAGTGTTTGATGTTAGCTTTTCGAAAGCTCAACTCAAAAGTAGATTGAAAACTAATGTATGATTACATCTTTGTAAACGCATGGTTAGTTGTTATGTCTTGTGTTGTTCCTGAGGCCAACCTATATTATGGTGGGTAAATTTTTCTCACTGTTGATTGCTTTGGGCAACTTTTATTGATATCTTTCGGATATTTCAATGATGTTAGACAACAAACTACATTGGTTTAAAATTAACTGTAAATATCAAATCTAAAAAAACTTAATTTTTTAAAATCATGTCTTCTCGTGTTATTGCAACAACCCCTTAAATTTAGTTTTTTTTATTCAAAAGCTTTTTCAAATAAAATCTATTTTGAAATGTAAAAAATTTACTAAAAAAATAAAATTGCAGTAAAACTCACTTTTTCCCAGTTGTTTTCTGCATACAATTGGAGTAAACATGTAGTTAAGCTATTTATTTCTCAAAATTTAACAATAAAGATAAACTTTTTTTGGAGATTCTACAGTGCTGCCTTTATTAATTTCGTATTCTTATGTAATTCAAGAGGTTTTAAGATTTATAATTAATATGATTTTATACTATCAAAATTAGCTTTATTCTATTGAAACACGCATAACTTTTAGGATAATGGAATAATGCAGCCACACAATGGATAGTTAAAATGTTTAATAATTTTTATTTTATTAATAAATATTATTAAATTTTAACAAGGATGTCTCGAATTAAATACAATCACTTAATTTAATTTATGCATATAATAAATGAATATAAGATGGAGAACATTTTTTTATTATGCATTAATGTAAGGAAAAGTTATTTTAAAATTATTAGTATTAAATTAACTTAACTTTTTTTATAACGGTGGACCAAACTCAACACCTCTTTATACAAAAAGCATGAAGAGAAACATAGAAACGTATGAGATATAAAATTGCCAACATTAAAAAATATCAGAGTTATTAAATCCAACGGAATTTTTTGGCGACTTCTAAGGACTTTGTTCGCATGAGTAGGAATTTAAACATTTTTATAATCTTTTCAGTGGTTTTTTGTTAAAAAAAAGAGCATTGGTCCAAAAATATCTTAATATTTTTAATTTTTGTAAGCTTATTATAAGTATTAAATTTTATTCCAATACAAAAGGTTCGTTCGTCGGCTCAGCAGCTTCCGCATCTTCTTCTTCGGGAAAAGTGATCATCTCATCGAATGATTCATTGTTCTTCTCCAGCATATTGCGATGCTTGAGCTTCAAATGATCCTGTATATTACGCATGTGTGAATATGAGGCGTTGCAATATCTGCACTGAATGTATGTACCGAATGGTAAATGCTTGAACTTATGTATCTGCAAGTCGCGCAGTTTATTACCATTGACATGCTCAAAGCATTGCTGACACTCGTGTAGGTTTGAGTTGACTTTTTTGAAATTTAAAGTTTCTCGCTTAATAAAATCGTGTGCGTGATTAATGTGTTCACGCCATTGTCGCTGTGTATCAAACTGTAGACCGCACTGTGGGCAGATGAGTATAAAGCAATCTTGGAAATTGCTCTCATATAATGGAGCGACATTATTTTCGTTAGCACTTACACAAGATGGCTGAGGCTGAGTTTTCTGCATAGGAGTTACGTGTTCCTGATCTGGATCATCTTCGCACATTTTGCTGTCGCATAAATTGGTTTCCTTATTAAGATGTTTAAAAAACATTTGTTTGCGCACAAATAAGCCATTACAGGCATTGCATTTAAATGACTTAAATGGTAGATGGCGGAACTTATGCGATTGCAGCTGGCCAATGGCGCCCTTTGTGTGTGTTACAGTAACGCGCTTGTAGCATTGGAGGCATAAAAAGTGATGCTCGTCGATTTGACGGAAGTTTAAGCCTTGTCTATTGTTCAAGTTATGCTTCTCCACGATGTGCTTGCGCCAGTAGACATGTGTCGTGAAATTTTCATTGCACTTGGGGCAAAAATATGTGATGGATTCGTGATCGACGGCATTGTGATAACTAAGAGCGTCGTCAGCGGCATTCTTTGCGACGGAGGATTTAGACAGTGATGATGATGAGGAAGCCATAGCTGAGCTTATTGTGGTTGAGGGTTTATTTACGTAGCCCTTTGGAAGCATGGGATGTGGCGTGGTGGATTCATAAGGTGCCTCCAATGAGGTTCGTGCATCAATTATATTATGCCTTTGCCGCAAATGACTCATCATGTTGGGCTTATGATTGTAGCAAGTGCTACATAACAGGCACTTAATATATAATCTATAAGCCAAATGGCGAAATTTATGATCCTGCAAGCCCTTAAGTTTGGAGCCACTAACAATATCCATGCATTGCAAGCATTGGTAGCGGAATTTATCTATTTGACGGAAGTTAAGTGCTTGGCGTTTGTCGTAATTGTGGATATCATTGATGTGGCGACGCCAAAGCATCTGGGTGGCGCATTCAAAGCCACAATTAGGACAAAGATAACAGAAATTTCTTTCAATACCAGCAGCCTCCTGTGAACAGGAACTAACTTCTTCATCACCGGTGGGCACAAGTAGATCATTATTTGAGTCGCTTGAATTAAAGAAATCGTCTCGACTGCGGCTTTGTTGGTCTTCCTCGTCATCGCGGTCACGCATGGTTTTTTGAGTGGGTTTATCCAGCTTAAGTGTCGACCTAGCAGCATCGCCGCCTGCAGCGCCTTGACTGCGTTGATGGCTTGTGCGTGGACCCTCCGGTAGTGGGCGCAAATTGTTGAAATCTAAAAACTCATGCTCATCATTTATGTGCACCTGTAGCTCACTTTCTGATGTAAAGCTTAAGCTGCATTGCTTACACTTAAAAGATCTTCCGCCTAACTGATTGAAAGAAGCGCTGAAGTTTAATTCCGGCACAGGAGTGTCGTCATCAAGTACGTCGTTGTCATCACCTTCATCATCATCTTCGTTTAAATACTTTATTTCGAATGTAAAATCGGCATGTTTGACAATTTCTTTCTGCAAAGGCTGCGACTGAGTTTGTGGCAGCAATGAAGGTGAATAAGAAGTGGGTTGCAGCGTTAGTGGTTCGTCGCCCAGCCGATGCCTGCTTCTGAGATGCTTGACCAGACCCTTGCGATCAGTGTAAGACTTGCAGCAGAGGCGACAGCGTACAAACGACTTCCAGGGCAGATGTGTAAATTTATGCTGCTGAGCATTTTGTACTCCATAAGCATTGGTAATGATCTTGCTGCATTCCAAGCAAATAACTTGACGTTCGTTAATGACTTTGAAATTTAACACTTTCATGTCAGTCAAATGGTGCGCCTTAACAATGTGTTTGCGCCAGAGACGCTTGTCGAAAAATTCCTTGCCACATTGCGGACACAAGTAGTCGATATGCGGCTCAAATTGATCATTTTTCTCTTCCTTAGGTTGCTCTGAGTCTCTCTGGGAGTCATTGCCGTTATCAGGCTCTTCATCACAGTCAAAACGTGCATCTTGACTATCAGAGGTGTTGTCAATCTCCTCGCCCAAACGATGTTGTGTCATCAGATGCTTTACGATTTCTTTGTGTCCTACAAATGTGCGGAAGCAAAGCTTGCAACGTAGCCAGGATTTGAAGGAAAGATGCGTAAACTTGTGCATTTGCAGATTTCTTATGACGTTGATGTTGATGACCTTGTCGCATTCCAGGCATTGAGCATGCTGTTTCATGTTGACCTCTTTGAAGTTAAGACCTGCGCGAGTGCCGAAATTGTGTACAAACTCAATGTGCTGACGCCACTGCGGCTGGGAACCAAATTCCGCTCCGCACTGCGGGCAAATGTACTGAATGTAGAGTTTTTCGCAAAGTTCCTCCTTGTTAGCCACACCGGAGGCAGTG
The DNA here is from genome assembly GCA_963920525.1 of Dichetophora obliterata. NCBI lineage: Eukaryota > Metazoa > Arthropoda > Insecta > Diptera > Sciomyzidae > Dichetophora > Dichetophora obliterata. Next base: position 95,203,084 of record OY986435.1, on the reverse strand, counting down.
CGATGACGCATTGATGAATCCGACTGATGTGATGAACTGCGACTCAACGACTCTTCAAAGTTGCTTACATTTGGTGGAGCTGCTGAAGAGGTTGGCTGATCATCCATTTCATCATCATCACCATCATCATCATCATTGATTGCCTCACTTTTGATCTCCACGCCATCGACTGTGTTCTCAAATATATCAATAGCATTTTCCTGTATATTTTTTATTTCAAAATTTATTGGTTGACGCGGCAATTGGGATGCATTGCGCATTGCTTGACGTCCTGCGCTAACTGTTTTGGCTATGGACAGCAACTCATCACGATGACTCATGCGTAAATGTACCATTATATCCTGTCGGTACTTGTACTGCTTCTGACAAATTCTACACTTTGCGCGCTTGTATGGCAGATGTGTAAACTTGTGCTTGATAAGGTTTTCCATACTGTGCATGGCTATTTTGCGCTTGCATTCCAAACACTGATGGTACAACTTGTCCACCTGTACAAAGTTGAGACCACGTCGCGTTGAGTACTTGTGCACATGGTCAATGTGTCGCTTCCACTTCTCGTGCGAGTCCATTTCGTAGCCGCAAGCTGGGCACACAAATATAACAGCACAATCATAATCGATACGCTGCAGCGAGTGATCAATTCCTAACAACTCGTCTTCTTGTGCTGGTCGACGTGTTGATCTGTTGTCGACCTCTGGCTCTAAAGAAAAATTAAATAATTCATTGTCATCGGGATCTTCTTCTTCCGGTCGACTATAATTGCTGGTCTCATTCTCTGCTTTGATTTGCCCATTAAAATCTTCATCGGCTTTATTATCGCTTTCAGGTAATTCCTGTTTTACTGCTACAATCTCATTATCGTTTTGACCATATTCTGCAACTAGCTCGTCAGTTAGCAGCTCTTCAGTCTCCTCAGCAACGAAGTCACTGCTGAACATGTTCCACGGTTCTATATCATCCATTATAAACAATTTCCTTAAACTATCTCAAATTAGTTGCCTTCCTTATCTTACGCTTGGAAATTATCTCCACAGCTTTTATTCAAAAGATTGTTCTAAAAAATAAATTGTAAATTACTTTTTACTTTCTCCCCATTTTTACCCTTATATTACTTTCTTCTTTTATGCTGGACACGACTTTAATTCGCTGCAGCTATTTCTATTTTGTTAAATACCAATAGCTATTTCTTACACGAAATTATTATAAACTTTAAAAAATTATTAAATAGAAATTTACTATATTTAGTTTTCTATTTTTTAAGGAGAATTTAGTTGAAATATACCATTTTTCTTTTGTTTATGCGCGACAAGCTGTCACTAAATTGCAACAAAAAATGTACTTAGCCGTCGTTTTGTCAATGTTCGTGCCGAGTGTTCAGTGAGTGATAAAGCGCTAGACGCCGCATCCAAGGTTGCACAAGTAAGTACTTTCCTACCATTTTGGAAAGGTTTTTATTCTTCACGTACGAATTACCACATTTTTCGTACAAGTACAACATTATTTTCGGAACAATTGAAGAATAGTGAAAACTCAAATTTTACATTTCTTTTTAATAATATGTATTTAGACCTTCTAAGTCTAGAAGTTATAGGGGTCCAAGCTTGTAAAAATTGGCCTGAAAAACTCGTGATATTTTTTTTTCTACAAAATTAATAGGGTATCAAAAGAAAGGTGATGCTGTTACCTATTCAACGAGATATCAATCTTAAATATCCATGCATTTCTTTCGAAGATATAACATTTTACGTATTATGGAAACTTGATATTTCGTGAATGGGTAAACGTCAAGAGTGCATAAGACGTAAAATGTTATATCTTCAAAAATAATGCATGGACTTTTAAGATTGATGGCTCGTTGAATAGTTAACAGCATCTATCACCTTTCTTTTGATACCCTTAACTATTATTTAGGTCTTTATATCAGGGACCGAAAATAACTGTTATTTTACAATTTTCAGATGAAAAAGGCGTAACGAAAAAGTTGCAGGAGGACTTTTTTAAATAAACCATTATAATCGTAATGGTAGCAGCTTTGAGAATATTAAACGCCTTTTAGATTTTCGACTGTTACTATAAAAGTTAAACTTAACTGTTATTTTTTACCTTTTATTTTTTAGGGCAAAAATAACTGTTAGTTTTGTCTCTTACTTTTTAGGTCAAAAATAACAGTTATTATGTGCCTTTTATTTTTTCGGTCAAAAATATCAGGCAATTAGAATTTTTTTAAAGGCTGTTTTAAAGGCATAAAATAACTTATATTTTTGTCGGAAAAAATAAAAGTTAAATGATAACTGTTAACATCTGATTTTTTTGATAAAAACCATAACCGGTATGGTGAGTAAATTGCTTAATTGTATTAGCAAGAAATTGCTATCACAAAATTATTTTAAACTTTACAGAAATTTTAGATCTATTAGTGGTAAGATCATTTGTAATTTTTAAATTGTTAAATTTAATTTAAACACTCTGCGTGTACGTGTACGTAAGTTTAATCCCTTACAATTTTCTTATTGCAAATGACGCTGCTGTAAACTTACCGAATACACGCTGCTTACATCGCCAATACGGCATTCATTGAATGCCACTAATGTTAATCTAGTTGAGAGCGTGCAGCAAGTTTTCTCTCTGAGCGGAAACTTCATATAAAAAACTTTTAAAACATGCTGAAGGTGATCAGAAATCCACCTTTACCTTGCATTGTAGCTATTTGGCAGCAAAGCCTGCTTCTACAAGGGATAGTAATCATTTGCAAGTGAAAAAAACATATTCAGCCCAATTCTGAATGATTTTTCCAGCGGATTTGGAAAAGGGAGTTTTTAATTTTTAAGATATGCCCATATTATACGATGCTCGCTTGCTCGGTGTGCACATGGCCGTGCAATATGGTTGTTGTTGTATTCTCCAACATTTTTTACAGGTTCGCATTGGAAGCAACAACAAAACTATCTGCTCGCCGAGCAAACGATCTTCGTGTAATATGGACAATAGTAGATTAAGATATCACATTTTTTTGTGTACTCTCATGAATATTAACGGTTGATGAACAAATTGACATTAAAAATTTCCAAAATGTTTTTGAACTTTATCTTAAAAATGAAAACTCCCTTATCCGACTCCCGAAAAAATCATTTAAAATTATATGTATATACTGTTTTTTGTGTAAATTTACATAAGGTGGACCTAATTTTTAAAAGTTTTTTAACGCGATAGGCTAAAAACTATTCGATTTGATATAAAATTAATATGTATGCAGTTTTTTCGAAAAAATCCCCAAAAATCTACAAATGCAAAATTTAAAAACCGACTTTATGGATAGTTCTTTCATAATCTTAACCTATTTCGGAAAAAAAAACAACCAAGGCCAAAATTCGAGTAGTTTTTTTTATTCGAATTGTGGCTTTTGTAGTTTGTAGTTGTAGTTGAAGGATAATTGAACAATAATCAATCTGAAAAAAATTACATTTCCAAATTCAAAAAATTGTTGTTTAAATTGTGATTTAAAATAATTTTATGTAGGCAGTTACTGCTAAACTAAATGTATGTATTTGTACATGTATTTTTGAAAAACTATGCCTATAGAAACAAACTACCTTGTTTTTAAAAACAACTAATTAAAAAACTTATTTAAAATAATCTAGTTTATGAACTACTTTGAATTGTATTAAGGTGGCATCCACTTCAATTTTGAATAGTTTTTATTGCATTATATATGAAGTTAGTGAAAAACTACTTCAAAACAAGTGGCTTAAAAACTACTTTGAATTATATTAAGGCGGCGACTACTTTGATTTCGGCATGTTTTTATTGCAAATTTTTATTAGACTAAAAGACCATGCTATTTCATCAAATATTATTAACTTTACGTCTTCACTAATATGAATTTATGTATTTTTTTTTTTCAAAACAATAAATAAATGATCTCTTTGATGTATAGAAATTCAACATTTTTATACTTTTAAATTTATCTTGAATAAGTAATTTTAACTAGTTTTCAATTGATTTATTTTAAAGTAATTAAAAAAATAATTTAAATTTAACTAATTTAACAAGTAGTTGAAAATATATGCGGTTTTCAATTGATTTATTTTAAAGTAGTTAACAAAATAATTTAAATTCAACTCATTAACAAGTAGTTGAAAACATATGCAGACGAAAGTAAATTGACTTATTTAGCGGACATCACTATAGAAAATATGTTAGTTCGTTCTATGGAAAAAAGTCCAAATTTCAACTAGTTGCGGTTGACAAAAAACTACTTTTAAATTAGTTGATTTTCTTACAGGGATGTTATAAATTACTAAGGATATATAACAGTCTAATTTTATGATTGGATTTTTTGTTTTTGAATTGGTACAAATTGTACTTATTTGTTATATCAATATGATACTATAATCAAATAGAAGTGAATGTGTTGCACTGTTTGGAAAAAAATAACGAAATAAAAATTTACTGAATTTCGGGACGATCTCGGGATCCCGGGATTCCGGGATTGTATTTTCAGATCCTGAAAATCCCGAGATCGAAAAAACTCCAAAAATTTACATCCCTACACCGCCCTAAGTTTTATTAAAAAAATAACCTAGTTTCAATATATACTATTATACGATTATATCAATTATTTTTATATTAAATTGTTTTCAAATGTAATATTTTACAAAAAAATTAAAATCATCGCCTATAAAACAGTGATTTTCTCGAAACAAAATTTTTTTGATCGGTCAGGGTGTTTAAAAAAATTTATCAAGCCGATAAGGCTGAAATTTCAATACGTTATTCTACAGCCAATGGCTCTAGCAGATAGTAGAATTGGTAATTTTTAATATTTTTTCCTATGTACCCCAATTAAAAAAACCTGATATTTGTAAATGTCTCCTTAGAATTTCACCATTTTTAATTTTTGTACAAAAACATGTATTTTTTTACATGGTTTTTGCATTTGTAGATTTTTGGGGATTTTTTCGAAAAAACTGCATACATTTTAATTTTATATCAAATCGAATAGTTTTTAGCCTATGGCGTTAAAAAACTTTTAAAAATTAGGGCCACCTTATGTACATTTACACAAAAAACAGTATATACATATATTGTATTTATTATAGTATATTTTCTTAATATCTTAAAATAATATACTACCTTCAGGTTACAAATCTTAGATAAAATTTTAATATAAACATTAAAAAGTATTAAATTTTGTAAAATTTGTAAAAAGTATTAGTAAGAATTGATTACGAAATTCGTAAATATATATTGTTTTACATTTTAATACAGTTAATATATTAAAACGATAGGTATTAAGTAACTTAAGCTAAAATTTTGGCACTCGATTTCTTTTGAGTTCTAGATGGTTTAAGGGAAAAATATTTTGCCACACCTTCTTTTACCGCCTACAAATGCATTGTAGTATTAGACTAAAATTTTGTAATTTAGTTTATATAGGTACGTTCGTTAGCTATACTCAAAATGGTGAAAACATAAAATTTTTTTTTCCGATTAGCATGAAAATTCATATATGGCAGTAAGGCGGTGGCAGGACAACGTCTGCCGGAGAATATCTTTATACAATAAATTCTTCTGTACATGGCTTTCTCACTGAACTCCTCCTAAACAGTTAGACCGATTTTGAAGAAATTTAGTGTTTGTTTTCGTTAATTCAAGTTAATTTTATTTTTTAAAAGCATTTTTGTTAAAAAAATTTTCAGGTCCTGACTAATAATAATTTCATTAGCCGAATCATCAGAATTTCGTCTTTTTATTGGTCTAATGAAGTATCTAAAAATTATGGTTGTGTATCCAAAGTAGCAAGCAAAATATTGCTACAAGGAAAATGTCCGGCTAGAAACAAACTAAATTCGGCAACTACAAGAAGATGGAAAAAGAAAACACACATACATATAAATAATAACCTGTAAAATTTGTATCAAATAGACCTTTTATTCTCATTAATTAAATCTACCATATTTCTTTGTTTTATTTTAAATTTATAAAATACTGCTAGACCAATTCTATTTTATTGCTAAATTTTTTTTATTATCCAATAATTATATCATTAGCCGAATCAGAATTCTGTCTTTCTATTCAGCTTATGAAATATCTAAAAATCCTTCTCTGCAGCAGCAACCAAAATATAACTACAACAAAAATGTCCAGCTGGAAACAAAATAAATTCGGTAACCATGCACATGCAAATAAGAAGCTGTAAAATTTTATTTTCTTTCATAATATTTGCAATATCTCTTCAGATATTCAAATAAGAAATAGGCAATCACATTAAAAAATACCGATCTTTTTGTTCCCTTGTGCACGCAGCCAAAGTGATCCAAATATAGAAAACAAAATGTAAACAATTCGCACTTTTGAAGGGGTATAAAATAAATGTCCCATCAAAATATCCTGTTCTGTCGATGGACGGCTAATATTAGCGCGCAAAAAATAACGAGCGACGAGTGAAAACTCTTATAGATATATACTCGTTGCTCTTATAGATATATACTCGTTGTTCTTTGCACTTCCCTACAAGAAATAGCTAACCAAAACTCTAAAACAATCACATACATTTTTTTGTTTACAACCACATTCTCATACTCATTTCAGTGTCAAAAATTGTGAAACAAGGCAAAAAATGAATATTTTAGCAAGTGCATGTGAAAGAAAGAGAAGGTATCATTATTAAAAATCATGTTAAATTTTTGCATATCTGCCATTGTAGTTTTCCATTCCACGTTTCGCTAACCCGGCATCTCGACAGGCAATAATCCATTGCTTACCATCTGTCAAATTCCACTGCAAGCAATGGCAATATTTCAAGGGTGGGTTTTGTCATGTTACGAAATCAACATATAATTTTATCATTTATTATATAAATTTATTATTTTATAAATTTATTCTGCACGCTACTTGATTTTTATAGATACACACATTTAAAATTTTGGAGAAAAATTAAAAATGGCTGTCAAACAAGAAAAAATACCCCGTACCAACAAAAACCAAGTTCTGCAATTAAAAAGTAGAAATATCTTTAAATTGCTTACTGTTGGAACGCTGCTGCCCATCAAAGAATGATGAGCCATTAAGCACGCTTGCTAATATCAAGAATGCAGTGAGCATTTCTACATTCGCCACATCTAATTCCACTCCCAAAGTCGTCGGCACAGAAGTGGCTAGCAGTAGCAGCAACAACAATAACAACAACAACAGTTAAAAATGTTATAATAAATTTAAAACATTTGTTTCAAGACACCAACGAACTGCATGCATTTTTATTTTTAATGAAGTACGTTAGATAAAACTGATTTTTACGTTATATCTAACGGTTACATATAACTGAGTTTTCGGTTAGATTTATCTGGTGAGATTTGATTACCTTTAGCCTGTATTTATGTTAACCTTAACTAGAGAGAGAGCGAGACGGCTATATTTCGAAAATATTGGAAATTGCTACTTGTGAGAAAGGGATGCCAGATCACACGTATACACGAGTTTCGGTTAATTTCTTCACAAGGCTCTTCCTAGCATAACCGAAACTTCGTATAAAGAGATAGCCGATATTTCAGTTTAGAAAAACCGTTTTTGATTAGTTAAATAACCGATAGTCTTCTTGTAGGGTTACTTCTCTTTTTTACTTTTTTTTTTTTGTTTCTGTCTAGTTTGAACCGTTTAGCTGGGAAGTCATAATCATACACAAAAAAGAGACAGCAACATTTATTGTGTACGGTACCAATGCAGCCACCTTTTTAAAGGTAAAAATACCACCACTTTTACAATAACACCGACAAAAATTATCTAGAGCTGTAAAATTGCTCAAGGAACTTTAAACAAAACACATACAAATTTTTAACAATAACACAGGTTTACAAATAAGTGTCAACTTCTGAACCAGGGAAGATGAATGTCCGTAGTCCTTTTCAGGTCAAGTTTTGGAGATATAGGCAAAAATGTGAAAAAAGCTTTTTTACCGTTAGTCAGACTATATCTTTTTAACGCATTGGAAATGATAAAATAATTCTTAAGCCATCAATTGTATTGCAAACACTAAAATGTTCACTAAAATTTCAAAGATTGTCTATCAGACAAAAAATAAGTTTTTGAAACTGTATGGAAAGATAAAATAAGTAACACGGGTGTAAATCTGCGTTAAATGCTGAATTTTGAAGGCCAATATTTTGAAAACTACCCAGCTAGAGCAGTAACTGTTACATACGGCGTATATAACACGAGCGGTCACACGTTTTGCGTTACGTCCATATAAAATTTTTCATACAAAACTTGTGACCATTGCTCAAGCGGTGATCAAAATGTCACAAGGTTTGCATCTCTGATTCTCATCCGTGTGATCTGGCATCCCTTTCAGCCACACATGTTTTTACAATGAGAAAAATATATAGCTTAACTGCTCACACCAATTATAAATTCAGTTGTGCACTATCCTCCCCTCTCCCTATGCCGTTGTGTCTAACCCTCCCCCTAGCCATCAGGTTAGAGCTCTGGCCTCTTATATGACAAATTATAAACACAATTGTTTGAAGTTTTTGCATTAGCTTTTTAATAAAATATTTACCTTCCGGATAGATTTAGCATTGATTATAAAATTTTAACCAGCAAACAATTATAAAATAATAATTCAGCATGAACAGCACATAACCAAAGGCACATTTTCGCAGTTGCTTGTTTTTCGAATAATTTGTCCCAAGTATTATTCAGCATTTATTCAATTTCTTAATCTGAAAATAAAAATTATTAAATATCGTATGCACTATTTTTAATAAATTTTCAAAAATTTCCATTTGATTGAACCGCTTTGTGTTGCATGCTTATTTTTCTTGTTGAGTTTATTTTTTGCCCGCAAAAGAGCTAGAAATACAAACACATATAACCACGGTTGCCACCTTTAGTAGAAAAATATCATATTTGGGAATTTTTAATTGCCGTGGGAATTAAAAATTCCCATGGTATTTTTTAATTCAGCATGGTATTTTTTAATTCACGTGGGATTTTATTTGGGGATTTTTTAAATTTTAAGGATTTTTAATCAATATTTGCGCAAAACTTCGTTTCCTTACAGTTTTAAAATGTTATTTTTGCACAAATATCTCCGCACGCTTTTTCACACCTGGTTATATATTAAATGTGTTATAAACACATCCAAATTAAAAAAGCGCACGCAGCAACACATTGAACGTATTAAATCTAAATAAAACTGCACTTAGAAACATAGTTTCGACGGATTTGGTCGCCGCTATTCTTCATGCAAAACGCTTATCACAAACAAAAAAAAATTACAAGGTTGTATTTAACAAAAATCATTATAATTTGTTTAAAAATAATATGTTGTTTGTTTAAAAATAATGAACAAAATTAAGAAATCGACAGCTAAATGTTAATACAACTGCAGTCAAAATAATAGCAGTGCGTAAAACTAATTCATAAAAATTAAAATCAGACACAAAAACAATTATCAGGAATGTTCTGCATTCCACTTCCGAGTGAAAGTGAAAATAAATCATAGTTGAATTTGATATTTGGTGTACTACATATCACTTTTTTCTTTTTGTATTTTATTTAATTTATTAATATAATCAATTGTATAACCAAAAAAAGTGATATATGTTATATAGAACACCAAATATCGAATTCAATTATGATTTATTTTACCTTCCACTCGGAAGTGGAATGCAGAACATTTTTTCTTATGTATTCTTTTATTATTATTTATTTATATCTTTGCTGCTAAGCACGGTTTATTGAGAAATGCTACTTGAGTCGCACAATTTTGAATGAAATAACGGTTATGTTCTGTTCAAACTTTGAATTCAATCAGCCAGAATAATAGTTTTGTTTTAAGAACTCTATTTCGAATTAAATTTGGCATATTTTGAAAATAAAAACATGTACGGACTTTCTTAAAAACGCTTTAATTTTAATTTGTTTGTCTTATTGCTATTTTTGAGCACAATTGTACATGTTTTATTTATTTAACTTGTAATATTTGTTTGCGTTTTCAATGTCAAAAAAGTATGCAATATTTACATTTTTAATAAATTTTGTGGTATTTTTTAATTCGTATGATATTTTCTGGGGTATTTTTTAATGCGTGGGATTTTTGTGGTAATTTTAAATACTTGTGAAATTTTTTGTGGTATTTTTTAATTCGTATGGTATTTTCTGTGGTATTTTTTAATGAGAGGTATTTTTGTGGTAATTTTAAATACTTGTGGTATTTTTTGTGGTATTTCTTTAATAGCCGTGGGATTTTTTTTTAGTATTTTGGTATGGGAATTGTTGTGGTAATTTTTTTCTGTTCTCGTGGGAAAGAGGTATTTTTTATGGGAATTTGAGGTGGCAACCGTGCATATAACTTTTCTGTTTTCCATGAAATGACAACATAAGAGTGTATTGGTGTATTGGTGAACACCAAATTTTGTTTAGTTGTGTATGTAAACTTGTTACTGCTGTCAACGAGTATATATCTATAAGAGTTTTCACTCGTCGCTCGTTATTTTTTACTCGCCGATATTAGCCATCCATCGACAGGATAGGGTATTTTGATGGGACATTTATTTTATACCCCTTCAAAAGTGCGAGTTTGTTTACATTTTGTTTTCTATATTTTGATCATTTTGGCTGCGTGCACAAGGGAGCAAAAAGATTGGTATTTTTTAATGTGCTTGCCTGTTTCTTCTTATTTGAATATCTGAAGAAATATTGCAAATTTTATGAATGAAAATAAAATTTTACAGCTTCTTATTTGCATGTGCATGGTTGCCAAGTTTATTTTGTTTCCAGCTGGACATTTTTGTTGTGATTTTGTTGTAGCTATATTTTGTTTGCTGCTGCAGACAAGGATTTTTAGATATTTCATTAGTTGAATAGAAAGACAGAATTCTGATTCGGCTAATGAAATAATTATTGGATAATAAAAAAATGTGGCAATAAAATAGAATTGGTCTAGCAGTATTAAATAAATTTAAAATAAAACAAAGAAATATTGTAGATTTAATTAATGAGAATAAAAGTTATATTTGATACAAATTTTACAGGTTATTATAAATATGTATGTGTGCTTTTTTTCCATCTTCTTTAGTTTGTTTCTAGCTGGACATTTTCCTTGTAGCAATATTTTGCTTGCTACTTTGGATACACAATCATAATTTTTAAATACTTCATTACACAAATAAAAAGATGAAATTCTGATGATTCGGCTAATGAAATAATTATCAGTTAGGACTTGAAAATTTTTTTTTTAACAAATATGCTTTTAATTAATAAAAAGACAGTTTCGATAGTATCGTAAGTATAGACGTAGAATTCCTTTTTATACAGTAATAGAGAAAAATTCTGGTTTTTCATGTAAAAAAATACATGTATTTGTACAAAAAAGAAAAAATTTCGAACTTCTAAGCAAACAAAATAATAAAAAAGTATTAAAAATTATCATTTCTACTATCTGCTAGAGCCATTGGCTGTAGAATAACGTATTGAAATTTCTGCCCAATTTTGTTTTCACCATTTTGAGTATAGTTGCCGAGCGTATCTATATAAACTAAATTAAAAAATTTTAGTCTAATACATGTCGAGCAGCAAATACTAACAGTAAAATCAAAAAAATTTGCCATATTTGTTTAGGGAAATCCAAAGGATTCTGTATAGTATTACAAAGTACCGTTGTGAGGCTTTGGTCAAAAGTATACCAAGGATATGAGATGCAGTAATTAAGAATAAGGGATTTCCTACGAAATATTGAGTTTTATGCAATCAATTTTGATTATATTTTTCATCCTAGACATTTTTTCGCTCGTGTGCTAAATTCATGACCAAGTCGAAATGCTTATTTTTAAATTTTATTTGATTTTAAGTCCTATAAGAAAAAGTTTTGAAATAAAAAAATGTATATAAGAAATAAAGAAGACATAATATATTCACTAAAAAAAGTTAATTAAAAATTTACAACAAATAAATGGAAAATATAAGTATTCACTTTACTGTTTTAAGTCTGCTAAATTCGTGACCACCACTGTATATTTTCGAAAAAACAAGAAATTTATTCTTCAGTATTTTTCATATCACTATGAAACTAATGAAACAATTTTTATCAATTTATACTTATTTAAAAGCTTAAAAAATTTTCCATCTTATGCTATAAGAAACATTGCATTTTGATCTGTACATTTTTTTAAAACTATGCAAAGTGAAATTTTGATTACATTTTTTTCGAAAATTTGATAACTTCAACTCACATTACCCCGCTTTACAAGAGCATAAGGAAGAAGTTTTTAATTATGTAAATTTTGTATTTTGAAAAGTTTTACAACAAAAATTTTGATGTATAATTTGAAGATATATGATACGGTATTTTTTCGAAAAAGCAACACAACTGCACAGTGAGTTTTTTCTAAAAAAATTCAATTTTATTTTTATTAAACGTAGCTACATAAGAATTTATGTAAATAACCTTAATAAACAAAATTATACGACATTAGTTTAAGTTGCGAAGTATTGTACGTTTTCTGTTGTCAGGATGATTTTTATTGTAATGTTCATTCATAAAGCGCATTAAGATCCGTGCTTTTGTTAGATTGTTGTTGTTTCGAAGAATGATCAATATCAGATTAATAGCATAAAATCCGTAGTCACAAGGAAGAAAGACTAAACTCAAGCTATCGTAAAAAAGCGATACGCCATTTTCTTTATTGCCATTTCTTGGAAGGATGAAGGAAAAAGCTTTTTAACCATAATAGAGTATCACTTATGTCTGCACATATTTCGTTTGTAACGGTTCATATATTTTAAATCAAATATTCATTAAATTCATAATATTAATTTTATTCACTATGAGTTTAGTCATTATTCCTTGTGACCACAGAAATAGTCATTTAAATAATTGCATATTACAAAAATTAAGTTGAATGTCTTGCAATTAAAGCTAATACCATATACATATAAACTTTTACATACCTACTTATGTAGCTACGTTTAATAAAAATAAAATGGATTTTTTTTTAGAAAAAATTTACTGTACAGTTGTGTTGCTTTTTTGAAAAAATTCCATATCATATATCTTTGAATAATACATCAAAATTTTTGCAGTAAAATTCCTCAAAATACGAAATTTACATAATCAAAAACTTCTTCCTAATGCTCTTGTAAAGCGGGGTAATGTGAGTTGAAGTTATCAAATTTTCGAAAAAAATTTAATCAAAATTTCACTTTGCAGAGTTTTTTAAAAAAATGTACAGAACAAAATGCAATGCTTCTTATAGCATAAGATGGAAAATTTAAGCTTTTAAATAAGTATAAATTGATAAAAATTGTTTCATTAGTTTCATAGTGATATGAAAAATACTGAAGAAGAAATTTCTTGTTTTTCGAAAATATAATTTTTAGCCAAAATGCCTTTAAGCCGATTGCGCGACCGTTACTTAATATTAAAGTGTTATATACCAAAATTCATGTTTTTAAGAGTAGAATCAGAAATCAACGTGTCCCGGAAACTTTTCGAAAAACGTTGAAAAAGTGGGACGGTCTAATATACATATATTGTATTAATTTTTATTTTTCTTAATTTTTTTAAAATAATATACTACCTTCATGGTCAGAAATCTTGGAATACATTTTAATACAAGCATTAAAAACTATTTAATTTTGTAAAATTTGTAAAAAGTGTTAGTAAAAAAAATGATTACGAAATTCGTAAATATATATTGTTCTACATTTTAATACAGTTAAAATATTAAAACGATAGGTATAAAGTAAATTAAGCTCAAATTTTGGCACTCGATTTGTTTTGAGTTCTAGATGGTTTAAGAGAAAAATATTTTGCCACACCCTCTTTTACCGTCTACAAATCAACAAAAATGCTATATTTTGGACGGTTTTAGTTGTATTAGACTAAAATTTTTTAATTTAGTTTATATAGATACGCTCGGCAGCTATACTCAAAATGGTGAAAACAAAATTTTTTTTTCCGATTAGCATGAAAATTCATATATGGCAGTAAGGCGTTGGCAGGAATATATAGAAACGTCTGCCGGAACATATCTTTATACAATTAATTCTTCTTTGATTTTGAAGAAATTTGGTGTTTGTATTTTGTTAATTCAAGTTAATTTTATTTATTAAAAGCATTTTTGTTAAAAATTTTTTTTCAAGTCCTAACTGATAATTATTTCATTAGCCGAATCATCAGAATTTCATCTTTTTATTGGTGTAATGAAGTATTTAAAAATTATGATTGTGTATCCAAAGTAGCAAGCAAAATATTGCTACAAGGAAAATGTCCAGCTAGAAACAAACTAAAGAAGATGGAAGAAAAAAAAACACATACATATATATAATAACCTGTAAAATTTGTATCAAATATAACTTTTATTCTCATTAATTAAATCTATAATATTTCTTTGTTTTATTTTAAATTTATTAAATACTGCTAGACCAATTCTATTTTATTGCTAAATTTTTTTATTATCCAATAATTATTTCACTAGCCGAATCAGAATTCTGTCTTTCTATTCAACTAATGAAATATCTAAAAATCCTTGTCTGCAGCAGCAAACAAAATATAGCTACAACAAAATCACAACAAAAATGTCCAGCTGGAAACAAAATAAACTTGGCAACCATGCACATGCAAATAAGAAGCTGTAAAATATTATTTTCATTCATAAAATTTGCAATATTTCTTCAGATATTCAAATAAGAAGAAACAGGCAAGCACATTAAAAAATACCAATCTTTTTGCTCCCTTGTGCACGCAGCCAAAATGATCAATATATAGAAAACAAAATGTAAACAAACTCGCACTTTTGAAGGGGTATAAAATAAATGTCCCATCAAAATACCCTATCCTGTCGATGGATGGCTAATATCGGCGAGTAAACAATAACGAGCGACGAGTGAAATCTCTTATAGATATATACTCGTTGGAGCTGTCCAGCTGGGGGGCGTCTGCGTGGCGAGACTAGGGCTGTGTGTCAAAAGGAAACTTTTCAGTCGTGGTAGGATAGAAAATATCAAGTTGAATAAAATTTGTGTGTGTTGAAAAAAATTTGTCTTTTTTGCTGAGTCAAATGGGCGATGAAATTTGGACAGTTACAAATTTTGACGTTTCACATTTCGGTCATGTTTTAGCGCAAATATTTTATTTAATTTGCTTTTTATTCAATTTGCGACATTGAACTCGATTGCTTGTACTTGCAACTTATTTCGTAAACTTGTAATATTGTAAACTTAAAAAAATAACAAAATAATAAAAATAAAAAAATGAAAGTGCTTGAGTTTGTGTGTGCGTGTGTGTGGGCCAACGATCTCCTGATGCATCAGCAAGTGCAGCAAAGTTAAATTGGCTTTCTTTGCTGGCGAACGTCCTCCAAGAGACACCACCAGCAGAACAAGCAAGTGCAGTGCAAAATTTCTTGCTCGCCAACATCCTCCAAGTGCTATCGCCAGCAGCACAAGCAAGTGCAGCGCAAATTTCTTGATTCTTTTGCTTTCCAACGTTCTCCGAGAGTTGCTACGAGCAGCACCAGCAAGTGCAGCACAATTCAATTGACTGGTCAGTTCTCCAATTTTTCAGAAGCACCATATCAGCATGTCTTAAGCGCAGAGGCGAGTTTCTGCCATTATACTCAGTCGTGAATTAAATAAATTGAAAGCGGAAAATTTGCGCTTCATTAGCTTGTGCTGCTGCTGGTGGCACTTGGAGGATGTTGGCTAGCAAGAAATTTTGAACAGCAATTGCTTGTGCTGCTGGTGGTGGCACTTGGAGGACGTTCGCCAGCCTAGAAGGCCAATTTAACTTTGCTGGACTTGCTGATGTACCAGGAGATCGTTGGCCCACACACACGCAAACACAAACTCAAGCACTTTAGTTTTTTTATTTTTATTATTTTGTTATTTTTTAAGTTTTTTAAGTTTACAATATTGCAAGTTTTTAAGTTGTAAGTACAAGCACTCGAATTAAATACGTCGCGGAAATTGACGTGTTGTTTTTTTTTCTTTATTTTTGAGTGTGTCAAAAGCCTTGGGCTAGCACAAATTTTGACAGTTCACCTCAATTCACCTCACTAATGCCAAAAATTGCTCTACCAACTGTCAAAATTTGATCATCCGACTGAAAAGTTTCCAATTGACACACAGCCTAGGAACAGAAACTCAAAATTGTCAACGAGCTGACACGGGGGTTACACGAGACAGTACTGTTAAGACAGTCGCAACACATTCACAAATTTTTACCCACACACACTCCTTTTTGCAGCAGTCTGCTACTGTCTGCTCTACTGTCTTAACTTTTTTGTAGACAGTTCGCGGGACAGTATCTAGGACAGTAGAATGATATTTAGCACATCAAATGACAGACTATGATATAATTTAAAAGAATTAATTGAAAATTTGCAATACTTTGGCGTGCTCGTAGTTTTAACAAAAATTTCTTTATAAAATATAAATTTTTTACTATTTTGTCTACTGTCTTGCCAACTGTTTTACCAATTGTCTATACTCTTATTCACAGACACAAAGTTTGACAACTAATACGTATTTTTCACTGTCTTAACAGTACTGTCTCGTGTAACCCCCGTGTGACAACGCTGCTGAACTGCGAATAAGAGTTTGTGTCTACACTACATTAAATACATAGCTGAGCTTTTTTTAAGTAACCAAGAAGTTCATAAGTGTTGCCAAATTTTAATTCTAAATTCCACCAAAAAGGTGAAAAAGGGCTTTTTCCTCAAAACTGCACCAGATTTATTTGATTTTTAAATTTATTCAACATTAAATTAAATCTAAACCTAACCCTCCGAAACTAAAAAAAAAAAGAATGCATTAGGCACCAAACTTCACGTTTCTTGCGCTAAAATTGTCAAAATGCACTAAATCTGGTGGAAAACGCACCAAGTTGGCGACAGTGTGAACAATGCGAAAATTGTTCAAACATTTATTTAAAATATACAATTCTCCTGAAGATTTTCGAAAAAGTTAGAAAACAAAATAATTTTAAAAATATAATAATTCAAAACGAAGACAGAAATTTTTCTAACAATTTATTATGTCACAGGCCTAGACTAAAACAACAAAACAAAAATAGCACTAAGCATTAATACAAACAAATTAAAAAAATTAGTTCATGTTTTTATTTTCAAAATATCGAGCCATAACCGCAAAACAAGGGTAACCAACAAAAAAAAATTTTACAGGAGAAGTAATTTTCTAGATTTGTCTGCATAAGCAGTGCATGTAAATTCGATTTTTGTGATCGGTATAACTTAGGAACGGTTTAACTTAGAGATTTGAAGTTTTGGGAGTTGATGGGTTTGTTATAGTACTATTGTTTGTCATTTAAAAGTGAATTTAGGATTTAGTGTTGGTTACACTTTTTTTGCGGTTATGGCTCGATATGCTTAATTTAATTCAAAAGAGTACTTAAAACAAAAATTTAATAGAATAAAGTTTCCCAGGTTATTATTTTTTTGAACAGATACTACTTTAAAATAAGACGGTTAAAATAATAGCAGTTCAGAACAAATGGTCGTTTTAATAAATATTTTGACAATAAAAAAATAAAAGGGGTTCTTGAATATGATGGGTTCATGTCATAGTAATGAACATTTTTCAAAACTTAAGAAGAATATATTCATGTTTAGAATTTAAGTTAAAAAATTAAATTTTTTAATTACAAATTTAAAAATGTTTTACCTATATTTTTTATAATCCTGTTATGCAGGACTTATTAAAAAATCAAAATACAGAAAAAGTCAAGCAAATCTATGTCACTATAACAATTACTGTAAGAAGGTAATTCAAATTAAATAAAGTACCTAATTTTGTAATATTTTTACTATATTTTAATTATTAAGCAAACACAAATATTATTATATTTGTCTTTTGAAGATAAAAAAATACTTTAATTTCAATATTTCAAATTTGTACATGGTATTTAATATTTTTATTCCAGGCGAAGCAGCGGGTATTTGCTAGTAAGCTGAGAAAAAATACTTTTTGTTGTTTTCGATTGTTTCAAAACTACTAAAGTACTGGAAAATTTAAAAAATCTTCGTACGATTTCACAAAACCATGGCAGAATTACAATTCACAAAACAAAATAACTGCTACAGAATTTTTTCAATTATTTGTTATTGCACTGTGATTACTTTGCATTGATTTTTGTTTTCTGTTAAAATAATACTTTTTTTAAAAAAAAAGGAAAAATTTAAGCCAATAATTACAAACAATTATTTAGATTTTCTGCTGCATCAAATCAACGCAACAGCCACGTCACGGTATTATTAAAAATATTTTGTTCTATTTGTTACATCTATTTGTAATAATAGATTGTTCAATTTGTTTAAGAAATGTATTTAATTACGTTTATTTTTTTAAAATGTTTTATTTGTTTTTGTTTTTTAACAGATGTTACTTCATCGCAGTTTTATAAGATACTGTAGATTCTATAAATGACAGAATACTTCTATTTTATTTTGTGCTACTTTTTCACAAAATCAAACTTCTCTTTATTAAAAAGACTACAGTAAGGAAACTTAATGGAAAATATTAATATTCATCATTATTGCTGGAAAAAAATTAAATTATGAAATGCAAAATATTTTTGAGTGTTTTAATTTTGTATCATTGAACCTCTTCAATGATATAATTAACGTTGTATAATTATATTTTTTAGTACGTTATTAATTAATATTATACTTCAGTGGAAAAAATGTGAAACTGGCTGAATTTTAACTTTAATGTTCTATATATGTTTTCTATTAATGTTCTGTAATGATGTTTGTTGTAGATTTGTCGATTAACTAATATTTTTTATTAGAACTAAAAAAAAATAAATATCAAATAAATATCGTACTTCGAAAAATGCGTTTATTTGAATTCAAAATATGAAACATATTTATGGAATTCACAAACTTTGATATTGTCCATTGTATTCGTTATTAGTTTTGCTCACATTATTGTCATTTGCATTCTTACCCACATTGCTGTTTACATTGATTGCCTGCATTCAGCGGAAGGAACTATTCCACAACTTTCGGGCTGAATGGAATGCGCTCACAGAACATGTTCCTTGAGCTGTTACAATTTATATAGCGAAAATATTTTATGCTACTTCGCTACCTGAGCGGTTTTCCGGTTAGAATGTGACCATTGTAATGTGAACAGCACAAATAACGAATAGCACGAAAAATATACACCTTTGTGAATTCCATAATTGTATCGTAAATTTTGTAAATAACTGCTTTGTATTTTAAATTGTTTCTGAAAGTATCTTTTGAAAATTGGAATAAACATAAAAATTTTACAATATGACATATGAGCAATTCTGCCAAAAGGTCTACCGCGACTTAAAAATTAAATGTTACTTAAAATTCTTTAAACCTCCATAATAGGAAAAAAATGTTTAAATTAATATTGTGAATTTTAAAAAATGGCAACAAAAGTTGTAAAACGGTGACAGAAGTTGAAAAATTTTGACAAAAGTTGAACAATTTTCACTAAATTTGTAATTTTATAAGTATAATAAACACTCGTATAATACAAAGTTTAATTAAATTTTTCAGTTTTCGATTGTAACGTTCCTGAATATTACACTTTATATGTTTTTCTAGTTCAATTAAATAAATAAAACTATAACTTTTTTGAAGACAAAAATCTGTCACATAACCTATCATATTATGGTTTGTATAAAAATATTTAAAAAAGATTTTTCAACGAAATAGTAATGAATATGTAGCAACATTATTCCAGAGTATAGTAAAAAAACTAATATAAAAAAACTCGTGCACACTTCGCAGACTTTTTCGATTATATTCGTGCAGACAAAATATTTTTTATCACAAGGATTTTTTGTCACGAAAAGTATCATTTTTGGTAGCTTATATCTAAAAGCTGAACTTTTGACAAATTTAAGCTTTTAAACCTTGTATAGTGCGCTTAATAAACTATTGAAAATCAAAATAACAAAATCGTAAATATAATTTTTCTTTGTTTTTCCACTCATTAAAGTCGTACGTGTATATCCACAGGAATGCCCATGCCATGGACTTTTTGCGTTTAAAATTACATTCCGATTACAGTAATCGTAATCTATAAAAATTAATGATTACGATGACTGTAATTGTAATGAAAAAAAGTACACTCAAAAAAATACTGTAGTAAAATTTACTACACAATGTGTATTTACTTCATATATATGTAGTTTTATTTATTTTTAAATACATATGTAGTTATTCAATATATTTTTACTGAATTTACATTTAAATAATTAATTAACTAACGAAGTAGTTGCATGTAGTAAGTAGTTGTAGTAAGTAGTTGTTTAAATACATTTATTTAACTAAGGAATATCTACATTAAAATAAACTGCATAATATGCATTCGATAGCAATTGTATTTATTTCAATTAAAATAATTATAAAAGGTTTGTGATGAAAACTGTGGTAGGTTTACTTCTAAAAATGTATTTTTTTTAATACAAAAATACTTTGATTTTTTTATAATAAAAACAATCTTTGCTTTTTAGTTTATATTTTTTCATTATAAAATTTAAATAAAAAAAAATTGTAAGCAAGAAGGTAACAAAGGCAGCAGCAGAAACAACGCAATACGGACCACACACAGCGAATTATTAAAATGGTAATAATAATGCAATTATTATTATTATTATCATTATTATTATTATTATTATTATTATTATTATTATTATTATTATTATTATTATTATAATTATTATTATTATTATTATTATTATTATTATTATTATTATTATTATTATTATTATTATTATTATTATCATTATTATTATTATTATTATTATTATTATTATTATTATTTTTATTATTATTATTATTATTATTATTATTATTATTATTATTATTATTATTATTATTATTATTATTATTATTATTATTATTATTATTATTATTATTATTATTATTATTATTATTATTATTATTATTATTCTTATTATTATCATTATTATTATTATTATTATTATTATTATTATTATTATTATTATTATTATTATTATTATTATTATTATTATTATTATTATTATTATTATTATTATTATTATTATTATTATTATTATTATTATTATTATTATTATTATTATTATTATTATTATTATTATTATTATTATTATTATTATTATTATTATTATTATTATTATTATTATTATTATTATTATTATTATTATTATTATTATTATTATTATTATTATTATTATTATTATTATTATTATTATTATTATTATTATTATTATTATTATTATTATTATTATTATTATTATTATTATTATTATTATTATTATTATTATTATTATTATTATTATTATTATTATTATTATTATTATTATTATTATTATTATTATTATTATTATTATTATTATTATTATTATTATTATTATTATTATTATTATTATTATTATTATTATTATTATTATTATTATTATTATTATTATTATTATTATTATTATTATTATTATTATTATTATTATTATTATTATTATTATTATTATTATTATTATTATTATTATTATTATTATTATTATTATTATTATTATTATTATTATTATTATTATTATTATTATTATTATTATTATTATTATTATTATTATTATTATTATTATTATTATTATTATTATTATTATTATTATTATTATTATTATTATTATTATTATTATTATTATTATTATTATTATTATTATTATTATTATTATTATTATTATTATTATTATTATTATTATTATTATTATTATTATTATTATTATTATTATTATTATTATTATTATTATTATTATTATTATTATTATTATTATTATTATTATTATTATTATTATTATTATTATTATTATTATTATTATTATTACTAGCTGAACCCGGTGTGCTTCGCTACCCCCTCGTTTAAAATAAAATTAAAAGTATTTATATATTTACAAAAATTTATTTATTTAATTTAATTATTGCAATGCTTCGCCTCTTTTTTTGTTGTAAACCAATTAGAATTCAGCGCTGAATCGCATGTAATTTGCTTCATGCTCCCCCTTTTTATTTTTAGACCAATCAAAAAGCAGCAATTACACAATCAGCTGTTTCGCAGTCTGTTGTGGGAGAATGAGAATGGGGTTACCCCACTCTCTATTTTAATTAACACGTATTATAAAATCAGCTGTTTTGAAGACAGTGGTAGAAGAAAGAGAATTGAGCTACCCCACTATTTTAATTAATATGTATTTTAATGATTTTAATGACATGATTTGTGGTATAGCCGTTAATAAACGTAGTAAAAAAGTAGGTGCAGAAGTGTGCATGGTCGAAAAATATTATCATGTAATAAGTATTCCTGAGTCAAAGCTGAACGCTGTGAAAATTTAAGATCGGTTATCAGGTCCAGCCTCCAATATATCGCAAACAAAGGGGCGTGCTCCGCCCACTTTTCTTTTGGTACGTATTTCTATTCATGCTAATACCATATATAGCAAATACTGCCGCCGTTGGTCAAAAAATGCCCAAGATATGACGATTTTAAAATTTGGGTTATATGGGCGAGGCCACGCCCCTTCGTCCACTCACAACTTTATATAGTCAAGAATTTATTATTTCGTAAGAATATCCTATTGTGAAAATTTAATGATGATCGGTCCAGTAGTTAAGACTATATTGCTATTTTTAATTTTCCTAAAAAGGGGCGTGGTCCCACCCACTTTTCTCCTGCTACGTATTCCTAACTATGCCAGTACTATATGTACCAAATAGCATCAACGTAGGTCAAAAAATGCCCAAAATATGGCGATTAAAATTTTTGGGTTA